>JAYRBW010058791.1:0-10837 GCA_036023295.1 Invenusta paracnida | reverse complement strand
CGACTCTTAACCCTATCCATACGGGAGGGGGGGGGTAACTTCAGTGACTTTGTGATATAGGGGAAGAATTCCTATACAGATACTTGACACTTTCATATTTGGAAATGTAAAAGTTGTAGCTGGTGTGCCTATAGTGTACTCTCCCCGCTCTCCACTCCCACTTCTGGCCGATATGGAAGTGCAGCAAAGCCCGGTATGGATTAAGTAAGGTAGCCCGGTGAGGGTTAGGTTCCTTACTGCTAATTCATTGAACTAACATGCTATTTGTCATATTCTGGTTGACCTTTCCTATCCATCTAATTTATCGGTAAGAGAAATATAAATGAGACAATGTCTCATGAGTAATTGGCAGATTATTATGCTTTATAAAGATCTTGCTCTGATTAATTCCTTTGTATTTCTGAATCAATTGATTGCCTTCCTGATTGATATTGAATAATTTCAGATCACCCTTTCCCATTACCTGATACCTCTCCGTTATTTACTAGATAATTACGATATTTCAGGCAACAATCGATGCTATAGTATTAACCTATACTTATGCAGAACTCACAACAACTTTTCGATTACGCAGCTGGTTGAAATTATTTAAATACTTTTTGGTGCATTATATAACATAGATCAATATTTGTAGGCATGTATTTATTAATGTTAGATCAAATTGAGTAAGTTTTTAACATTGTGTTCTTATTTATTTTTGTCTAAATTATGTTAGTGTTTAATTTGAACCTCTCGTTATACTTATACACAGTATCATACTTGTTATGTGTGTACTAGTAAGTAATGCATGGACATTGTTCGGTTAGTTTGATTATTATAAACAATTTTATGTTCTGTTAATATTAGTTTATAATTTCTTCATTATTTCACTTTTTTTTAATTATCCTGTTTGATAAAAGAACTCTAACAACTAACCTAAGAAAATGTATAAATGTATATATTATTATTTTCTAGTTGGATAACATAGGGATTATTTCATCTCATATTATATGTCCACTTTGACAATGACCTTTCGTGCCTTTAGATGCTTCAGTCGGAATTCCACATGACATGCGAGCAACTCAAGGTCTCCGAGGAAAGTCGTGGAATGCGTAGGTTTATCCGCTTCTATTTCCCTTCAAGACAGTTATCATCAGGTTTAATGGAATACAGTTGATCGTAGTTTTGCTCAAGTGTTGCTGTTAAGGCATCAATTTTCCTGTAAAAATGCTCTAGTTTTAAAATTTAAAATTGTACATTTTGACGCGTTTTTTGCAGTACGAACCTACCTACCTAGGTAGTCACTTACGAGGATAGATTATTGATCGATATTTTAATTCTACACTAATTAAAATTAGAAATATATGATTGTTGTTCGTAGTTCTTATTTGGACGTGTATTTATTCGACCTTTTCACCGGCATTTGATTAAAACACAGATAAAATCTGAGATAATTGCTACTAAAAATAGGGGGAGAACAGTTATGTTAATTATGTATTTATTAGTATGTGCAAATAGTGGTTCGCTTGGATATACATACTATGCTAATGCTGTCTATTCATAATATTATGCTTTTTGAACTCCTGGCTTTAGTATACTTCTTGTTTATACATCACAACAGTGACCACGCAACTTCGCGAGTTCCAACAAGAAGTCGCCGCTCTCACCGAAGATAAACGGTCCCTGGAAGCGAAGATGACGGATTTGACGGAGGAATTATCAGAGTTGGTGCGTTCTCCAATATAATGATGAGTGTTGTACCTAACGCGTGTATGAGGTAGTTGATTGCCCTTGTCCTCAACCATAACTAAGTGTTTAACCAATCAAGCGTTGCATCTATGGCTATCCGAACTGGCACGCTATTTATTATTTTTTAAGTTATTTGCCTTTACACAGAGAAAGCGTAACAATAGCTTTTCAAATCGAAAATTCTACCTGTCTGACCCAATCATATTCACAGACATTACCGATATCAAAATAGTAAAACATTTCTAGTATTTGTGGCAGTAAACGTCGCTTTTGAATAGCTACCTGCATGCTGTGGTGAGTTTTTGACCACTTGAACTATTTTTTTCTCATTTGATTATAGAATGTACTTAAAACAGCTATTTGCCTTATGTTACCGAGAGCTAGACTAGGCAGGTTTTTTTCAGTAGAACACCAGTTTTGATATATAAAATGATAATCCGATGACTGTGATGTTGACCTTTTGATTATTATGAATTAGAACTTTATTTATTTGTTAAATATAATATGTATGTATGGATATGATGTTTTTTGTTTGATATTATTGGCAATATATTTCTATTTCAGCGTATTGAGCATCTCCAAATGAAGAGTGAAAAAACCGAGAACGAAAATGTGAGATTACCAAAATGGTTTCCTATGCTCTGCGTTAAATTATAGGCCGTCCACATAATTTATATAAAACCTATACCATAGAGCTATAAGTAATTATAGAGTTGACATCGCAATTACTCTTGTAATTGTTTTACGCCAATTGAGAAATTGCGCTGGCGGAATCTATTACAAGATAATGCCCCTTGTTTCTGGCTTTAATCTGGCACATTTCTTGTAATACCAAAGTATGCTGCATTTAGTTTTGTATCACATTCGAACTTATTAAAATCCTTAATTGTCTCTCCTGCGAGAATACTGCCTTTTGATTGGATGATTGGCCTCAAACCGACGGTCAAACTGTTAATATTATTGGCAGAGATGTTGTTGGATATTCAAGTTGGCACTGTACTTCGGAAAGTGTAAAGTAATACATAATACATACTAATATTGCTTATTGCTTTTTTTGTATGTAGCCTGTATTGTGCATTTTGGATGCCCCTTATGTATAGATTCTTTTTTCTTTCATGTCGAATACATTTCAATTTGAAACATAATATATTGTAATTATTGGGAATACCTAGCTATCCCCTGTACCCACACAAACTTGTCTCCTTAGTTACTGTGTCTCACTTCTTCAGACCCTCAAAACGGACCATAAAGTGGAGGTTGATAGTCTCCAGTTAGATCTGATTTCCCTGCGCACTCAACTGGACTCAAAGTCGGCTGAAAATGCGGAATTAGCAGGCCACGTTGACTCGTAAGTGTTACGGTCGTAATTATATGCAGTATCCTGGTACTAGACGGTGCTTCTAAGCGTCTAATTTATGCCGATTGCTTTCTAGTCGCTCAATTCGCCTTACTTGAGCTATGACTTTGAGCATTTAACCAACCAATCGATTTTAGGTCTTCCGCGGCAATAACGGCTAAAAGTGACCGCTTGTCTGGGGAACTAGCGGCCGTGGCGGCCAACCTTGCCACCGCTGAGCTGCGCCTGACTGAGCGGCAGGAAATGGTGAACCATCTTCAACTGGATTTGAAGGAAGCTCTGGCGTCTGGTGCTACCCATCTGGCCGATCTGGACCAAGTCCGGGCTTCTTTGATTGGTCGAGAAGAGGAGGCCAAGGTTGCTGCTGAAAGGGAAGCCCAGGTAAGATTTTAAGCCTTTATTTTACTTATCAATTACTACCAGTTTCATATTTGTGTATTAGAATGCTCTTTTTAGGCAAGTTTGTAAATATAACATATCATTACATATAATATGTATTATGTTAATATACGGTTTTACAACGTATATGTTTAAATCAGTTACAGATTTATAATTACATTCAATATTATTGGCCATTAAATTTTTACATTTTCAAGTCTAATTAATTGTATTTTTTGACAATACTTTTTTACAATATATCCAGTATAATCCACATTTCAGAATATCCAATTGAAAGTTATTTTGATTACTTTCAAAAATCTAAAAAATATTAATCTAAGATTGGATACGCTAATCAGACATGTATAATGTTAATAATTTAATGAATCTAAATATATTTATTTATCATTATATACTATAGATAATATATTGGGTTTTCAATATAAACTAATATTTCTCAGTTATTCTTGCGTAATCAATTTTTCTCCACGCTATATACTAAGTCGATAAAGGGTGTCTATTTAATTTTAGATACTAAAGCACCCAACATTTTAATTTTATAACTTAAAAATCCGACTTTGTTCTCACGTTCTACTAAAATTTGTTTTGGTTTTCGATTTAATAGTTTTTTAAACTATTTTTAACTTCTTATTTTCCTAAGTATACTACTTTTACAATCCTCAGTAGTATAATAACGTAGTACATAATATTGTTATTATTCTAGTTTAATTTGTCACAAAACAATATAATATTAATTTAAACATTCATATTATTATATCTATGCATAACTTTTTCCTTCATATTTTCCCCATTTTATCTTTATTTCTGCTAATATTAGTTTACGGCACATGTCAATGAGTGCACAACGGACCTGCATAAGTGCCGCGAAGAAATCAATAATCTACAGGAAACGTGTGCCGAGACTGCAAAGTCTCTTGAGATCGCAACACAGGCGCTCTCAAAGGTAAGTTTGTTTGTCTTTAAATTAACTTGGAATTCACTTCTCCAATAAATGTCAATAGCGCCTCTTGATTGTTGTTCAAATATTGATCATATACCGTAGATGAGTAGCTTAATTGAATGTTCGCTTACTATTTGTCTTTTTCTTTTCTGTTACGAAGAATGTGGAAGAGGCCAAGAATCTTGTCCTGGAACGGGATCAGCTGAAACAGAATCTCTCCGAGGAGAAAAAACGGAGCCAGGAGTCGGTAAGTTTGCAGCCGTAAACAGTTTCTGAACAATACTATTTCACTGAAAATAGAGAAAGCAACTAACTTTATCATTTTCCCTCAACATTTTTTTGTCGCGCTAAGGTAATGTTAATGCCTTTGGATGTGATAATAATTATGCGATACTTTGATAAGTTACATTTTTTTGTTTAAAAAATAATGCAATTATTATATTATTATCCTCCAGTATACGTACTAAGACTATTTTCGGTTGTAGTTGTTAATGCTTGATACGTGAATCTTAAAATAACTTGTTCCGTCGTACATTTGGGTCGTTATAATCTCGCTCACAATGTCATTAAATACTGGCTTCTTTCTTTGTAATGAAATTAATATTCTACTTTGATTCTTACTTTCTTTTAATTTTCAATATCTGCTTACATCACAGATAATGTAATATAATGTGACCAGATGATTATCATCCCGTAAAATTGGAATCGCTTTTAGATCAAATTCAGTGTTCCGGCCGCCATATTGGATTTATCTTAATTATGTTTTCTCTTACTTTTGAGAGATTGATAATATTCTGTGGTCTCAATAATTCATGGTATTTCTTATCTATTTATGAGAACATTTATTGATAAACGTATATTTTTGTTTACAACAAATGAAATAGATCAGAATTGAGTTAAAGCCAACTCAAAGCCAACAAGGTTACTCTCCTTTGACTAAATTGTTTTCTCTTCTTTCTAGACAACGAGTTTGAGTCGTCTTCAGGAAGCGCTGACCGTACGGGAGAACGAGCTACGTCAGGAGAGAGGGAACCTCGAGGAAAAGTAAGACGTTCAGCAAGAGAAACCTAGCAATCATTTTGGAGAGTATGTTGCCACAAGCAAGAGGCAAAAAGAGAAATCCAACAATGATTTTGGAGAGTAATGTTGTAACAAGCAAGAGGCAAAAAGGGAAATCAAACAATAATTTTGGAGAGTAATGTTGTAACAAGCAAGAGGCAAAAAGGGAAATCCAACAATGATTTTGGAGAGTAATGTTAACAAGCAAGAGGCAAAAAGGGAAATCCAACAATGATTTTGGAGAGTAATGTTGTAACAAGCAATAGACAAAAAGGGAAATCCAACAATGATTTTGGAGAGTAATGTTGTAACAAGCAAGAGGCAAAAAGGGAAATCCAACAATAATTTTGGTGAGTAATGTTGTAACAAGCAATAAACAAAAAGGGAAATCCAACAATAATTTTGGTGAGTAATGTTGTAACAAGCAATAGATAGCAAGAAAAATTAACCAATATCAGGAACTAAAGTTTCTAGGATTCAAGGAAACTTGATTTCGCAGATCAAGGTTAAATAATAATTTCTCGCGTATTTCATCACATTAAATGAATTGTTCTTTAACTTAGTTTCTAATCATTTAAGTTATACTTTTGGTCTTTACTACTGTATATTGTGTGGTAAAGGCAAATGGGGATAATGATACAGCTGTATGGCATACATATTTCACAAGCGGTTTCATTGTAAGCCTTTCCAATTTACGCTTAATATAATTTTGATACACGTGAGACTTAGAGGGCTAACTTAATAATATAAAATAGAGAGATTACTGCGGTATCCCAAGTGGCACCTTGATTTTTGTGACAGTACTGCTCAAAGAAGTTTGACAAGGAACGTGTTAATTCTGCTTCAACCTTTTTATAATCTTTAATATCCCACTATTAGATTATATTTATATATTATATACAAGTCTTACTCTCGTCTCGTCTTGTTTAGAACGAATTGCATCGAAGAGTTGACACAGAAATGCGATTCTGCTGAAGCCAGTTTGGAGTTTATGCGAAAAGAACGCGAGGAACTTCTGGAAAAGGTATCCTCTATAAACTGCTCCGTTTCTTTTCTTACCGCAACCTTATTCAGCGGAGAATGCAAAAAGGGCCTTTTTTGCTTATACTAATCAATTATAATAATATGTTCTTCGTGCCATAATTTCATTTCATTGGACGAATTCAAATTTTTATAAATTCAAAAGGCTAAATGTTGCCGTTCAGTGAAATTAGACCAACCAACTTTAATGAATATTCGTGTTACAAAAAAAGATTATTTCATTTTTTGCTTTAATATCAAATATCGTTTTCTTTTAGTATATCCACTGTCACTCGGCACCTCTCACACACTCTTATCCGTATATTTTATAATTATGTAATTATTCTTACGTTTGTTTTGTTTAAGAACAAACTTTCTAAATTTTATTTTATTAATAACGATGTAACTAATATATTTTTGAAACAGAATCTGAATCCATCTAAGTATCAAGCTAGGTCTACCAATTCCTATCGAGTTAAATAGCTATGAATTCTTAAAAGGGCATTATTATCTCATAAATAAAATGATAGTGTGATTAATAATTTAAACGATACAATTAAAAAAAAAAATCGTAAAAAGCTTTCAACTGAAAACCTAAAAATAAGCCATTCTCACAAAGAAGAACAAATTTTGTACAAAAGATGTTTTTTATAATTGCATCGTTTAAATAATCACTCTATAATTTTATTTATGAAATCTCAGGAGAATTGCGTTTAAAGATATCTTGGCAATAAGCCTGCTTATTTATTCTTTATCTGTCTTTTTGAACATTAATTGCGATTCATTGTGTTTTTTTTGTGCTAAAATGTACCTCACATTTCAGATTATTTTAGATTACTTGTCGAAGTAAAACACATATTTAAGAGCTCGTTGTAGACAATAAACATACTGCTTTTGATAAACATATTATTTATGTGATGACATTTCGCATTACGTTCTTATATACGCGTGAATGTACTTTTAAAGGGTCATTCAAAATCGCGAAAGGAATAATGAAGCTACGGTTTTTGTGCATACGTTTTTTGAAAGCTGTAATTTAATGGATTTTGATAAATAGTAATGTATTATAATTTTGCTTTGTTTTTTGAAAATGAAGGAATGATTTTAAAGTTGATAGATAACGATATAAATGACATATCTGTTTTGTTTCATAATTGTTTTTTATTAATTTATTCCATTATAGAAGAAGCTCATTTAACAATCCTTTGTATATACATTGATGTAGTTAATCAGTGCATATGTATAGCTGGTATTGACATATTTTAAATGTATATTTATATTCACGTTAAAAATATCTACATATTATGTTGAAGCAACTATACTTATTGATTAAAATATTGTGCTGTCATACATATTTCTAAGATTCGGTGGTGATTAAAATTATGAATCATTAGTAATACTTTATGATGATGAACATAAGATAATCTTAATAATTGGTCCGCTCATCCATTATTGTAACAGAATTGTACATGTATATACGTGTATTATATTTCGAGGTTGGACCCGGAACAAATCAATAAAACCTAATTAAAACTAAAGCAACATTTATGTGAATAAAGGTATATTAATTGAATTGAGTGGAAAATAACAGTATCAAAAATCTAGTAAATAATTACATTAATAAATACGTGTACACGTGTATGTACAGTTGTATGAGGTATGCGATAACAAATGATACAAATGGAACAATAAACATTGGAAAAGTAGGGCAATTATTGGCACAACGAAATGAAAAGCTTAATCCGATGTGATGGTGAGTTTCAATTTGGCGATTGATAGTTGGTGTTAGTGATTTGGTGAGTATAGCTTCTCAAAGCGGAGGTCCACATTGTATGTTGTCAGTTGTGATAATCTTGAACGTGAAGTTTACTCCGCATCTTTCTTGTTGGCAATATATTAAACTCATTTTACCGGCTAGAAGTCATGCTTATCAAATCAATATAGCAAGTCTAAAACGGCCCAACACATCGGGCTAACCATTTAATTTCGTTTAGTACCTATTTTAATGTTTTTTTATTTGTTTATTGTTTATTGCGTACAATTTGTATTATTTGTTACCTTTTTTGTGTTTTATATTTTTGTACTTTTCTTTTCCACTATTTTCTATTAAATCAGATGCTGCAAGAGAGTCATATTTAATGATTTCGTATGCATTAAGTTGTAAAGTTTTGTGAAACAACCATTATAGCTCTATTTTGACTGAACCTTTGAAAGGATATCACTTCACGTATTGTCCTCTTACTATTCCAGGTCCAGCTGGAAGACGCGGCTGAAACGCTGGTGAATCAGCTCAAAGAGGAATATGTAAGTTATGGCATCATCAAGTCCCCCTTTACAGATTAGAAGCTGTTACATTTTGTACAGTATGTAATATGTTAAACGGGCGTTTAGTTCATCTTTTAAATTTGTTTTAATTCTAGCAATAAATCTACTAACACACCTCTCATCTCGTTCAGTTTTCATTTGCCTGATTTAATTGGTTGATATTGTTTACATAAAAACTGCGCATTTCAGAAATATAAATTTTAACCAATCAAATCACCGCAAATCGGACTTTTAAATTATGCGGTATTCGTATAAACAATATTAACCAATCAAATCACCGCAAATCGGACTTTTAAATTATGCAGTATTCGATTAAACACTATTAACCAATCAAATCACCACAAATCGTACTTTTAAATTATGCGGTATTCGAGTAAACACTACTAACAAATTAAATCAAGGCAAATTGTACTTTTAAATTATGTGGCATTCGAGTAAACACTATTAACCCAATTAAATCAAGGCAAATTGTACTTTTAAGTTATGTGGCATTCGAGTAAACACTATTAACCAATTAAATCACGCAAATAAATACTGAACTAAAATACTTATATACAGAGAGATGAGCGTCAATGAACGAGTTGCGAGAGATATTATAAAATCAATAAATACATATGCAAAGTATTGAGTTAATATCATTTAAAGGAATTAAACATGAATATGTCAATGTGAAGAGATTAAAAGCTACGAGTTGCAAACATTCATTAACAATTAAATTAGGCCTTATTAATAAAAACGAAGCAATTGCTTCGAGATAAAGCTGAAGCCCTGAGTCGTTGCTCAACTTGCTATTAATACAAACATCTCAAGCGGTTGAGCAAAAGCTTTCGACATTTTAAATAATAGCTTGTTAAAACATAAACAACAAAAAATACGAAACTCTTAATTTTATATTTTTTTATAGTGATATTACGAATGTTATAAATTCTTTAAATTTGAACAAATTGTTATCTTATGTAATCTACATGAAAGTATGGTATTATATATGTGTTTTAATAAATAGAAGAATTTAAATATAATATAAAATGATCCCGGCATATATAAAAATGGGTACCTAAATATAACTTACGTTTTTCATATAGGTACATGTTGAGAATATTTGTTCTGAATCCAACAAATTGAGTTAATACATATAATAATATGCTAATCAAGAACATAATACAATATATGCCTGCCAGGTAATGTGTGCAAAACAGTGTTCCCTTCACTCTGCGAAAACAATCTGATGAATCGGTTACAGTCACACACGATTATCTTCACATTTCCCGTTTTTCTCTTGTCATTAACCTTGTTACTGACCTTTTTATCCCATAAATCGCCGTCGCTATCTTCCCCATGCACGCGCTCTATAATACTTCCTCAATCAATCTATAACCACCAACAGCTTCTTAGTATCTACCTACACTTTAAAATAGAAATCTCATCCGTTGTTATCGTAATTGCTTAATCTGCACCTTTTAGAAGTTCATTATAATTAAATTGAATCAAACATTTTTGGAACATAAATACAAAACATGTCAATTTATAAGGCTCAAAGTAAAACAATTGCGATGCTATCTTTGTGATTATGTAATGCATAAGATGTAATTTGATATTATTATATAATTACTTAATTTGATACTATTAATATTGTAATGAACACCGCAAATTTTCAATTATTCTTCGTGTTTTAAAAATAGCATTACAAATTATTGCCTAGATATGTATAACTTTACTTAAACCATCTATTATAGTTTGCGATTATACCGCGTCTATATTTTAATACAATTTTCTGATTAAACAAGCACCCCTTTTACAGGAAATAAAGCCAATATATTATTATTATTATTATTATTATTACGAACAAGTTATCCGCAACTATGTATACCCTATTAAATTATATGTACGTAGTATATTCGTTGAAGTTTAATATTCTATTTATATGGATAATATGTAGTATATTCGTTGAAGTTTAATATTCTATTTATATGGATAATATGTAGTATATTCGTTGAAGTTTAATATTCTAT
>JAYRBW010058780.1:0-10837 GCA_036023295.1 Invenusta paracnida | reverse complement strand
CATATGGTCAATATATAGTTAGGCTCTATATTTACTCTATGAATTAAAGTATTATATTGAAAATATTTTGTCTTCATGTTTGATTTGGTGATGTTTTGGAGACATTATGACTTAGTGACATTTTGACTTGGGGATGTTTTGACAGGCATTCATAATAACATATATTTTTTATAAAAATATATCTTTAATTTTATAAACAAATTTGTCACAGATATTAGTGGATATTTCACAAACTGGCCAGATCAAGTAGGAATCAATATACTGTTTAGCTGTTTTGCAAACCATCCACATTTACAATCTATCACTGACATACAGGGTGACCAAAAAGTTACCATACACTGTATTGTTGAAAATATAGGTCAAGACAAAATAAGAATTTTTTAAATGACAACCTATAACCTTGAGATTTTAGCATCAGCCAGAGTGCATCACAGGCTATGCCTATTGAGATAGTGGTGGCCATTTTCTGAATTTTGTAGTAATAGGGATATTAATTTAACAAAAAATGCATAACAGTTTATACAAGTTTATAAGTTAAACAAAAAAGTTTCTATATACAAATATTCAATATGGATTAAATATCTGACTTTAAAATTTATATAGAATGTAGCCCATGACCTTAGGTATCCATAGCCATAAAGCTTACCTGATTGGAGTTTGGACCAATAGAGGATTAACAAAACCAAACCTTATATATACATAATATAGTAATTAGTTATTACTAACAGTAGTGTATGGTAACTTTTCAGCCTCCCTTATAAAGTCATTTACAAATCTTGTTTCAGTTACAATAATTTATTTAAATAACTATCCATATGTATTTTACAAATATTAATTTCAATTAATAAAATTTTAATTTTATTGTAGAATACATTTCTGAATGAATTAATATAGGAAACATTTTTAGTAGGATGACTTTTTATATATTTCTTAAGTTTTTCAATCAAGAACCTGTAAGTTTTTGAAAAGTTTATTGACACTTAAACTTAAGTATTATAGCTTTGATCAATTTATTATAAAGATAAACATAATATAGTCTTACTTATATAAATTTATATACATAATTTCTGCTGTTTTGAGCTTATATAATCATCAATTTGGGTACTTCAAGTTTTCAATCTAAACTTCCCCTAGATCATTCAAACAAAGATCCTGAATTCTAACTATAAAAATCTCTAACTGTTTGCCATCTAAAACTCCTTTGTATATACACATCTCTCTTAAGTAATCCTCAATAAAATACTGCTTTGTTTATATATATATAATTATTTAAAGTTGTTTAAAGTGTTTTCCAAAATAAAAAATAAAATAATGATGCAACATTTCATAATATTTGACCAACCATATAGTAAGAGACCAATTTAACCAATTTGAACAATTTTCAATTTACACTTTTGCATATTTTTATATAAATTAAAATGTCTATTTTCAGAAAATTAAAACCAGAAGCCTGTATCTCTTTCTGAAAAAAAGTGATCAGCCTTTTATTAAGACATGTTTTAGCAAAAATAGATAAATTTTACAAATATGTTGAAACATAATTACAATTAATTTGTACATAAAATTTTTCAGGTACAAAGTAGAATTATAGTAAATGCATACCACTTCTAGTGTACAATTTCTTTTTGAAGGCCTGTGCCCATTGCATTTTTGGCATTTGTAGATCCATTTAGAAGGTGGACAACTCTGTTCCACTGTTATGGTGGCCTCAGCATGGTGGCATTGAGCTTGTATCTGAAAATTACTTTTTTCTAAATTGGTCCTTTTCCATATGGACAGTCAAATATATGCAGTAGAATATTCATCTATGATATTTTAAAGAAAGTATACTAACCAATTCCAGAATAACATCAGAATATTGTTGCTATCTCTTTATTTGGACTATGTATGATGAGCAAATAATTTATTGATTTTTGTTATTATATAGGTATATTATAATATATAGTCATTATTCAATATATTATAGCCCAATATCTGATTCCTGAGTTACCTTATGCAATATTTCATTCTGAATGGAGATGACATAATAATAATAAAATTATGCAAGAATATAAAATAATCCTCCATCATTGAAGGCTATTGCTTCAAGTAGCTGTAACAGTTAATAATACATAATTTAGAATCAATGCTATTTTGTTTAATGCTAGACATTACCATGCTGGTAGTCAGACAGTTTTTACCAACCACTTTAAACATACTTTGCTTGTTAAAGGCTTATTTCAAAAGATTTTGTTGGATACTTACCAATTTTTAAATCTAAAATAGCTGACAACATTTTGCAGTCAACTATAAAAATTAATAAACCAATGGTACTTGCTTTTTGCAAATATTTAACAAAATATTGAAGTTATTATTCAAGATCAAGATATTTTCGAAATACATTTAATTTAGTTTGTAATATTAAATTTATTAAATGAAACTTAGACATCTCATTATTTCTAATTTTGGCACATTTGCATACTAAACAAATAAAAAATAGCATTTATGGTTCATTTATATTAATTAATTTATTATACCCATATTTCATTATATAATCTTATTATACTCTACATCTGGTAACAATAGGAAATAATAATTACCTACTAATTTTATACAGAGAAAATTTAGCACTGTACAAATTAATCATACATTGCTATTATATATATTTAATGAGTTAAATCCCTTTTTTTAACATTATTTTATTTCTATAAATATCCTTAGTGAGATCTTTTATCTATTTAATCTTTTAAATCACTTTCCAAAAAAATGTTTACTGCTAAATAACACATTATAATTTGGAACAAAGAAAAAAGAATCACACATTTTCAGATTTAAAGTATAATTAATTTAAAAAAAAAAATTAAAAAAGCAGTGTATTTGATTTCAGATATATATCATTTAATTATTTTACTCTTTTACATTTTACTTTATTTTTCAATATAAATTTTGATATGAATTATTCATAACACAGCAAATGAAAGAGACAAAAAATGTAATATTCATTTACTTAATTATAAATAATTATTACACTCCAGATCAAATCGATTATTCTATAAAAAAAAGTTTGGATGGAGTTTAATATATTTACATTTTTTATATTGTTAATTATATCCCAGAAAAAAATAATAACCCAAAGAATATCTCCTAAGATTAGTAACACAATAAATTAATCTCCCTGTTTTTAGATTATACCTATACTATCAGCTTATACTATTATTTTGAATATGAAATACTAAACTGAATTACATTCAATCTATAGAATTAATGCATATTTAATAATTCAATTAGGTTGCTTCATTATTCATATTATAAAATTATGCTCTCTAGTGTATCCTTCTTTCAATGTAAAAATTCAAATATTAAAAAAATCGGTGTTTCCTAGTACAATATCACTATTTTTTCAGACATTTTCATCTGGCTCCAATCTTCTATTAATGCATTGTCCCAGCTATTTATCTTCTTCTAAATAGACTAATCTTTGTTTCCCTTGCTTTAGTTTCCCCCATTTTTCTTATATGATATTTCCTACATATATCAATAACTTATATTTATTTAATATTTTAGTTCTTTCTTATATTTGTCTCTTGAATTTTCACATAATGCTAGCATGATGTTCTGTATAATTTTATCTATTGATTGTGTTCTGATCTTAAACTTATAATTTTTCAGATTTTAATAATTCTTTTTCGGCTGTTTTAAAAAATGTTTTCAACTACGAGTACGATTGATTGCTATATTTCTATTATTTGACTTGTTCAAATAAAAAAATAGGTACATATATATGTTTGATAATAATTGGTTTTCTGCTTGTTATTTTACATTTTATATCCTACTGCGGAGGTTGATGTTTGTGACAAAAAGGCCTTACAGGAGTCAAATAAATATTTTTATTAATTCTGTTAAATTTTCTTTTTAATTAATCTTAAGGTATTATTTTCTTTTAATCGAACAAACAAAAGTTAACATCATATATAAATATTGATAATGGCATTAATGGAGAGGGTTTTTCGTACTTATCATGCTGACTTTCTAGAACAGTGAATTACTCTGTTTTATGATAATGTTTGTGCTTTATTATCATCAGCGTTGGTTTTAAAAATAATTTGATTTATTTTTAATTTTACATATTATTATGTATAACATCTTAAGTTCATCTAATTTTATCCTTGTTTTTAATGCCATATGTTCTATCCTTAGGAGAAAGTCACTCGAAGGTGGTAACGGTGGACGCCATGTTGGGCCACGAAGAACGCACTCAAAAGATCACATACACAGATGTAAAGGTGATCGGCAGCGGCTCCTTTGGTGTTGTCTACTCCGCCACGCTCACACCTAATAGTATGCCGATTGCCGTCAAGAAGGTTCTCCAAGATAAGCGATTTAAGGTGCCTTACTTCAAATTATTTTTTTAAATTGTGTCCTATCCCATAAATTTGTATGTACTGTTTTATATTTTTTTCGTAAGCTACATTAAGTTGTATTGTCTTAAAAGTCCTTTTTTAATAGTTCATTTCTTGCCAGTATCTCTTCTATTTACTTTTTCTTTTAACATATTCTTTTCATTTGTAAACTATAATTACTATATAATATAAAAAATAATAATTTGCTATTCAAATAGAAATAAATAGTAAAAATCTCATTGCCTTTGTACTTTTAAAATCATTTCATTTTACTGTTTAATTTTCAGAATATTTAGTTTACATTAAATTTAATAATACCGTTTTTCTTTAGCTTAAAATTCATTATTTGTTTTATATTTGTAATTATACTTAAATGTGGTATATTTAATAAATTATATTTGTAGGTAATCACTGTGCTTCAATGTTTTTGTCAGCTTATTAGTTATGCCTCTTAGGGAGACATCTACTTATCAACATTTCCACCAAATGTCTACTTACTACTTTATTAGTAAATAATAATATGAAATCGCATTTTCATAATTTCTTTTAATTTTACATGATTAGTAATTTTGCTTTTTTTGTTTTTTTTAACTTCGTTTGTATGTCTAAATTTTTTTTTATGCAAATACACGTTTATCAATGGTCCTATTTTGATTATTTGTGCTGACTTTAATACATTTTTAAATTTAAATATGAATATGAATATTTTTATCATAAGTTTTATTTCGCTATTTGCAAAAATATAATCTTCCAATCATGTGAAATTTGTTCACCATTGTAAATTTCAAAATTAATAGTTTCTTCTTCATCTTCAAACTTTAGAATCGGGAATTAGAAATTATGCGCAAACTACGGCACGAAAATATTGTGGAGCTTTTCTACTTTTTCTACTCGGACGGTGAAAAGGCAAGTTAACTTTTATGTCATGGAATAAATAACATAAGTTATGATCATGTTTATCTTTACATAATATGTACATATTTGTCTTATAGCCTTACACGAATTTCTTTCTTAATTGTTATACATAGCCTACTTCTTTGTTATAAATATGAACTTTTTTTATTTAATGAGTCATTTATCCAATCTAAAAAGAAGTATTCTGTGTTATTGAATAATTGTGCAAATCTATTAAACACTGGTAATTAAACAATTCTAGCAAAATTGTGCAATTCTCAATAAAACAAAATTAAGTATGACATATTTAAGTACCTATTCTCCAGGGACTAATTGTTGTCGATTTCTAATAGATGCTCTTGCACAAAATATATTGTTATTACTTACTTTTAAACTTCTGTATCTATAAGTATTATTTCTTAATGCAGCTTATTTGATAATATGTAATGTTTTTTATTGTTTTATTTTTTACATCGTAATATATAAATATTTATTATACAGAAGTTATTTTTTTTAGATTAACATATCCTTGATTTTGTTATTTCAGAAAGACGAAGTTTTCTTGAATCTTGTTTTGGAATTTGTCCCTCAAACAGTGTACAGAATCATCAAAAATTACAATAAAAATAAACAAAATATTCCAATGCTCTATGTTCGGGTCAGTTAAAATTGTTATACATATCACACTTTTTGTGCTTCAATTAGTTGTCTAAATTTAACTCACTAATATAATTGTAGAAATGTGGATTTTTCATATTTTAATTTTCTGGAGATTATCTTTTGCACCATATAGACTATTTGGTTTTAATGTGAAACTTTAATTTTGTCATTTTTATTGTTGCGCTAAATTAAATCAATATTTCTTTCCTGTAATTTTACTATGTACTAAATTTAATATGTACTTACCTTTAGGAATATATCGAGTCGAGTTCTTATTTCTCAAATCTCTATGATTCAGTATATTAACCAGTTAAAATGATAGTAGTAGATTAAAATGAATGACATAAATCAGCTTGATATGGTTAGAAGGTATATACTTGTATCGATTTAATAATATAGCTACACATTTAATATCCTTCAGGCAGTGAATTAATATTTTATAATAGTATATATTATAATTGGAAAATGGAAAGGAAGTAAATTATTGATTTTCTTTCATTACTTCTGAATTTAATTACGTTTATCGATTATATTTTATATAGTTTAAATGTTTTCAGTTCCTCCGCAAAAATATATAAATCAGTAAGTTAACTGTTAATTCAGTTAGCGCTTGATAAAATATTCAGCATTTGCGATAAGTAGACATTTAATAAATGTATCATTTTGGTTCAGCTGATGATAAATTTTCTTTGTGAAATTTAAAAGCAAATTTAAAATATAAACTGCTAACTATGAAGCATATAATATAGGCATCAAACAATCACTAATAGATGCAGATAGTATATGTTTAATTCATCCTAGATACGATACTTTTGACGTGTCTAAATATTCACTTATATTGTATATTTAAATTATGCAACAATATTTTATACAACTCGCTCGTCCTAATAAAAACTAAATTTATTCTAGCTTTGTCAATCTCACCAGTCATTGAGTCTCATTGTATTATTCTACTATTTAATTGAAGCTTTTTAAAATTATTTCAATAATTAATTTATTAACAGCACATCTATTAAATCTGTCATATGTTAACTATCGTCTGTACAAAAATTCATTTAATTGGACTCTCTTGATTAAAGGTTAGCTCTGATTTCTTTTTTCCAGTTTAAAACGTTTAATTCTCTATTTCTCTATATAGTGTTCCGTTTACTATTAAATCATTTATTACTCAATATGTTTTCTTATTTGTGTAAATTTGATTTTATAAGCAAATTCAATTATTGTAATTTTGTTTAGTCTGTTATTATACTAGGATCTCTATTGGTACTAATGTAATATTTCTCATATTTTAATCCTATTCATCTTTGCAAGTATTTCGATTTTTTTAATACTTAACATTTAAAATCTCTTCTATTTTTTTCCGTTAGCTTTTCACGTATCAACTGTTGCGTTCACTCAACTACATACATCGCCAAAATATCTGCCATCGCGATATCAAACCTCAGAATCTTCTTGTCAACATGGACACCGGTGTCCTCAAACTTTGCGATTTTGGAAGGTTAGTTCAGTTGTTAGCTATTATAACGACAGTGTTCGTCACTTTACTCAACGTTTTTGGCCTTTTCTGGTAAATGTTTCATAACATGAATATTTTAAAATACTTGCATAATTTATATGTACAAATTGTAAAAATAAAATTTTAACATTTTAAATATTATTTCTCTTTATTAATTTAGTTGTTTCATGTAAAAGTGTGATGTTTCACTTAGGTATGCATATCCATAAACGTGTAATAAAACTAAAAGATTCCGTGGCACTTTTTCTGTACATTTGGTATTATTATTGTTATTTTCCATTAAATTTGTTTTAATCATATATGCAGTTTGGGTGAAACGAAGAAACACTAAAACATCTTGTTTGTGTTATTGTTCTTGTTTCTATTTTAAAACAAGAGCTTGTTAAAAATTTCGCATTTGTTTTATTCTAAGTAAACTGAATAATATATAAGAACAGACACACACTTAGTAAATTAACGCGATTTTCTTATATAGGTATCATTAGAATAATAGAAGCTTTATATAATATAATTAAAAATATATACATACAAATGTATTTATATTTAATAATCTTTCTAAAATTAGTGAATACTTCTACCATTGCTACCTTTTCAGTACATGTTTTAACTATAAAAATATATAGCCTTAAATTGATGGTATAAACATAGTTTTTGTATGCTGTTTATTAATATTG
This sequence comes from Invenusta paracnida, assembly GCA_036023295.1. Taxonomy (NCBI): domain Eukaryota; kingdom Metazoa; phylum Platyhelminthes; order Proseriata; family Coelogynoporidae; genus Invenusta; species Invenusta paracnida. Next base: position 2,714 of record JAYRBW010058780.1, on the reverse strand, counting down.
CCTATTTTAAAATTTCAAAATTTCTCTGCATTGGAGGAGTATAAATAGCCCTTTTCCTTTTTATACGATTTTATGCACATTTTTAATTACTAGGAATTTAATCTCAGTTTTTATAGCTCAAAGTCTTGATTATTGTTACGTAATATGTATTTTCTTTCTTATGTATAAAACCCATTTCAAAGTTCATCATTACAGTAAATAATTGACTCGAAATTTCTTAATTGACATTACGTATTATCGGTTTCTGCAGTCCTCTGTTAGTAAACATTATCGAGGGACGCATTGATCATGAACAGTAACATCCTATAAAAACTCTAATTATGTATACTAGCATATTATATTCTTTATCCTCAATTTGGTTAACTGTTTATTTAAAGGCTGGTTCATAGTCTGTAGTTGTCGTTGTAGTCGGCTAGAACCCGGCTAAAAAGGTTTTTTTACATTTACTCTCTGTCCTATTGATTGTCATACATGTGTTTTTCCACATACATTTAGACAAAGTTTTAGGAATTATAGATGTAAAAGCATTGTTATGTGTCTTTGTGAACTTATTCCATGTAATTTATTGCTTGAGAGAAATATTTTGTTGAAAGGTTTCGATCATTTTTTATATTTGTATTTGTATTGTATCTTTGTGAGAAAATAATATCCTTCTGTATAGGTCGATCGGTTATTTTAAGTTTAACAATGAGCTAAAGAAACTTAAATCTACAAATTTCGACCTCTATAATGTTTTTTTTATCACATATGTATGGATAATATAACTATGGGATATATATATATAGCTATGGGATAATATGAAAAAACCTTCAATGTAGTAATTATTTCAGTACTGTCATCAAATTTATTTCAAATCTGTGGTGTGAAGCCATAATTTTACCAACGTGGTTTAAATCTAGATGTTTAATTTATAAATGACTACTATATATGAGATTATGTGTAGGTATATTATATATGCAAAGAAAAGTTGATGGTCGAACAGTTACAAAAACTTCCCTCTCACCTCTCAGTGTGTCATAGACAACCTTAATTACACATCTATAATGAGGCTTTGATAAAATAATCACCTATAATTGTCACTCGCAATGGACAATATCGGTAACCGCATACATCCCAAAAACAATATATGATATTTTTGACTGAAATCAATGCTCTATAATATTCGAATTCATGTTTTTTTCTTTTATTCTTTCCCTCGTATTCTAATTAGCAGTACCTATGGGTACTGCTAACTACGGGATACCTAACCCGCAGTATCTAACTGCGGGTCCCTACGTCAACCGTTTTACCTAAATATAGTAATTATAATAGCTAAATAGGTATAGGCCAACATGCAATGCATCGTGCATTCATTCAATTTTGAACCTTGAATTTTCGCTTGTTTTTTGTTTTCGTAAAAATTACCCTCGCTACTGCATTTTTTAATGTTTAAAGACGTATGATCAGTCAAATAGAAGAATTTCTATATCGAGTTTCTTTATAATGACCATTAGTGAAACAATAGTTAAGCTATCAACACCTTTTTGGCAACATTGCCTCGTTTATATTGAGAATATTTGTCTTACAGAATAATCGATTACAGTTTTAAGCTACTGCCGGCCTTTATATACCTATATGATGTACGTAATATGTATATGTCTTGCTAAACACTTTTTCATTAGAGATTTATACAATGATTTAGATGCTAAATACTTTATCTGATTCAAGAATATCAATGTGAGTTTATATCTAAATGCTTAATATTAAGTATGTATTCAATTATTCCAATCGATTTGTATGTTGCACACTGCTACAAGTTCTATTATTATGTTGTTCGTGCACAACTGTATTTGTTATGGCATTTGTACAATATTAGCTTTATTATTCGATATTTACATATCGTCACAAATGATCATTTCCTACTATCATTTTACTTCTAGATCTAACTTACATGTAATATCATTGTAATATGCTTTATTAGTTAACTGTTCACGTTGATTATTTTGATAGTTATTTCATATAGAAGCATGATATTAATAAAATAAACATATATGTAAGTAATTATGGAAACAATCAAAAGTATTTATATATTTTTAATATATATTCATAAAGCCTAAATATTTAAACACAATTTATTTTTTAATTATTTATAATTACTTGATTATTTTATAAATATTCTTATAAAATGCAAATTAAACCGTGACACTATTTTACGTACATATCATTTTTTGAACAAGGGAGAAAATAATATGCCTGTTTGGTGTATTAAATGTATTTGATTTTTTAAATAAAATTTGCTTAAAAATTATTTTTATTAATTTCTTTTTGATTAAAATTTATAATACGTAAAATATAACCACAGACGAGGTTTAGCTATAAAAAACATATTAAGTAGAATATTTCAAAATTATAATGACCATATTTTTAAAATTATTTCATTCTTTAAAAGCTGAACTAATATCAAAAATGGTGATGTTCAATCTGTCTGTATCTCGTAGCTAATAGTTGGATCCCTCTTTATCCCATAATTGATAACCAAGTGTTCGATCTGTCTATATACCGTGATAACCAAGTGTTCGATCTGTCTATATAACGTGATAACCAAGTGTTCGATCTGTCTATATAACGTGATAACCAAGTGTTCGATCTGTCTATATACCGTGATAACCAAGTGTTTGATCTGTCTTTATCCCGTGATAACCAAGTGTTTGATCTGTCTTTATCCCGTGATAACC
>JAYRBW010058779.1:0-31506 GCA_036023295.1 Invenusta paracnida | reverse complement strand
AGCTAGAAGAATGCTCGTTGGTCCAAAGGCAACGCGCGGAACTCGCAACATTTCTTTCATGGCAACTGGATTTCTCAAGATTTGGAGTAAACTCAGAAGAGGAATCAAAACCCAAAGTTGTCCGGGAGATGAGGGATAGAAGGTATTGACCAGAATCGGGTAGAAATTGAGAAAAGACAGTGTTGCCCAGAAGTTGATGATGTCTTGTCGGTCGAGCGATTTCAAGAATGATTGAGAATAATTGCAGACGATGCAGACTGCGATGATCGATAGAAATGGTAGAAGAGACATCTCGAAGTATAGCGACAGAGCTGATGTCGCCAATAGAAGACCTTGACCTTGGAGTTGGAAACTTCGTCGGAAAAACATGTTGATAGTTAGAGTTTGAAGCACATATTCAAAAGTAGGATACATTTTGACTAACATTCAATTCGTTTTTAAAATGTTTGGCTATCTTGTGATTTGAAGTTAATTTATAGTCTAGATAATTTTAAAAATAAATTTATGGATTTTACAGTATATAAAAATAGACATATTTCAGTTACTAACTGAACAATGTATTTTAAGGTTTTGGATTGTCTTAATGATAAATTCGGTATACTGTGTTGTTTTATATGTACGACGATTTCATTGTTATGACATATTGGTTTTTTCAAGTTATACCTATTTATTGCTTTTAGTTCTATCAATGCAATTATAATTGTTATTACAACATAATGTGATTAATTCTATATTGCTTATAACCGTATATATTTTAGTACGTAAAACTAAAGCGATAATTCGTCATCTTTAGATATTTTTTGAAATTGATGTTTATTAAAATGCTTATATAATAATTAATAATAATTTTTCATTTATTATATATATATTTTTATATAGTGTATGCTTTTATTATATTTTAAACAATAATTATAGACTATTCTTAAAACAAAGATTATTACCCCTATCTATAAAAGAAAGTAATAAACTTTTTAAAATATTTAATAAACTAAATATATTTTATCAATATACATATTTTCTTAAACAATGTTAACTATTCTTTTTAGTAAGCTTATATATTCTTATACTCCATGTTTTATGCCAAATGTCTTTCTAGTTAACTCTAAGCTTTCCCATGTTGTACTCATTTGCGTTCTGTCAGATGTTTTAAATATACATTACTTTATTATTATAACATACAAACTAAAATATAAGCACACAAATCTCGGAATAATGGAAAAATAAAATAGTACCTAGTTCCGTCGTAGTACAGATTATATCATATTACGTCTGAATAAAAACCTGTATTTAATTTTCTGTTTTTAGAATAACGTATACTGAAAGGTGGACTATGCGGTACTTTAATATTATCATATACGAGGGGCGATCAAAAAGTTCCCGGAATTTTAAGATGCGGTAGCATCAAAATTTAATCTATGGATTACCACAATTTATCTATCTGACATAGAAATTTTGATGCTACCGCATCTTAAAATTCCGGGAACTTTCTAAGTGAGTGAAATATATCATTAATGTGAGTACATAGAAATGTATAAGACTTATTAATTTCTGCTGTGCAACAAGATGGACATTATGAATGTAATTTAAACTTATTAAAGACACATATCAAAACTAAACGATACGTATTTTATAAATAAGTAATTTTTATATTAGTCAATGTAAAATTTGAAACTGCGGTTCAAATTAGAAGTAATAATCTAATACATCTGTTTAAACATTATTTTTATAATACTTATTGTATCTTCTGTGCAGTATGAAAAATATTCAATTACATATATTTACTAGATCAATTTTTAAAACTCGAATGTGATTAAAAATTAGGTGATATACCTATAGACTATTTATAATACAGAGTAAAATCACAGATAAAATATTGACTATGTACTACAATTACTTATTCTAAAATCTACAAGTGTATATTAATACTACATTAATTTGATTGACAATTACCGTATAACTTCACATAATACAAAACTAAATTTGTAACAGCTTTTATAAACAGTGGATGTATTTATATAAACATTCGGGAGAATTTCTGAACCGATCAGTACTTTACTATAACTTACTTAGTTAAACACTAGTAGATTGAAGTAGAAATTATAAATACGCAAAAATACAGCACAAATAAAAACGTAAACTGTACTTAATTTAAATTTCTTCAAAATTAACATAAAAAGCGTAACAGTATGATAATTTATATCAATTTAACTTTTGATATCTTTCTTATATTTCTAATATCTATTAATTTATCGATATTTACTGTATCTTATATCTATCTATTTCACCCCCGAAGAATACCTACAAATACATAGTTAAGCGCAGCGAAAGATTAATGAAAAAGGAAAACAGAATTAGTAATGAATAAAAACAGCTTGTATTTTCAAAATCGAAATATATATAATATATTAAAGTATGTATAATAAACATATACACCATATTGTTATCATATTATTGTATATATCCATCGATCGGTGTTTTACCAGTTGGCGAGATTTTTTAGAGGTCATTTTGAAAGGTAGACAGATAGATAAGGGTAAAGAAGAGTTTAGAAGGGTGAGGGTTGTAGGGGGGGTAGTAAAGATCACAGCATATTGATGGAATTATTATGTTTATACAATCACGGGTAAACAGTGGTTGCTGGCGGCTTTATTTAATTTGACAAATATTTTCTAAATCTCAAATAGAGAGAAAAGTTGTTTGACAACCTGAGACTTTCACAATACTATTTCTGTCACATAACTCCATTTAATGAAATAATTCCCAATTAACAGATTGTAAGAAATTCAGCATAATGTATCAAAATTATATCCTTTCTTTTGTAAATAGAATGTAAATATCTGAATAATTTATGCGAACATCGACAAAACCAAGGTCTATGTGGATATTCTATTTATAGATACACTGCAATACCTTGGTCTAAGTCAAAATCTTTCGAAAGGGGCGGGGGATTATTGCACAAACACACACACACCAAAATAACCGATATTTTAAGTGTTTGGAATGGAGAAAAAACCGTTTGTAGGAGCGAATAACTAGAAGCTTCTTAAGGAAATATAGTGGCCAAGTATCTTGAAGAAAATTGTAATTCGTACTATTTACATTTGTTGCGTGTGTATTGTAATAGTATTTTATTTCTGAAGTAAAACAGACTTCCGGCAGTAATCCGATATGAGTGTTGTATATAGGGTTAGATTTTTCCTGTTACAGCGACAAGAAGTAATTCAATAAAATTATTTTAAAAATTAAATAAGATGAGTTGCTCGGGAATGGAAAGAAAGGCGGTTTAATTTATGAAAAATTAAGAATAGAATCGGTAAATCTTCATAGATAGCAAGGAAAGTTTAAGTTAGTTTAAAAATAAAATGGTGTTAAAAGTATTACTTATGATAGAAAAGGTTAATTCACATACATGTTATATTACACCCATCACCATTTTGATTGTCCTCAAATAATGACCGCTATTGTTGTTGTTAGTACACATTTTACCGGCATAGGTATATATATGACATAGTTTACACTAGATTTAACCATTCTTTAACTACCATTTCTTAGTTTTTGAAATAGTTGGAACGTATGTAGATGGTAATAAGATAAGAAGGGCAAAAAGAGCGAAGTGAGGGAGGCAGGAAAGGGAGTGAGTTTGTGATATTTACAGACCTCGTACAAATGTGAATTTAGAGAAAAATAAGTTGGTTTATAAGTCATTTCCAGTATATCGATTCGGAAAGGCTCTATCCAAATGGGTAGGATGAAAATCGGCAAGCCCATAATCCACAATAACACAAAAGAAACTAAATGAATGGACCACATATTTATACACAGTTGGATTTCTACCACATAAATATAATATAGCCAAACTCATTGAATGAACAAATGAATGAATAAATGGAGAGTAGTTGTCATAATCTTAAAGCAAGTGAAAATATGTATGTAATTTACCTGCCTGGTTACTACACCACACAAAAGCAGTTAATTTATTATGTATATCGTCAATGGGAATAATTACTTGAAAGAATTGCATTTTAATAATAATAAAGAAAAACACGTAATAAATAGAAGAAAGTAAATAAATAAAGAGACAAAGGAGGTGGAGGGAGGATAGCACAGGACAGGCCGGGGAAAACAAGATCCAAAATCAATCGACTGATTATATCGTTCATGATAGAGCGAAGATGATGCAACAAGGCAGTAGCAGCAGCACACAAAATCACATGCAAGAGCGACAAGCTGGCAGGTCAGAGGAGAGGAATGGCTAAGACACATGGTGGTGATCCTAGTGTGTGCCAACGAGTTGTTGTTGTTGTTATAGTGATGAAAGACGAAGGAACAATTAGTGCAGCTAAAAGTACGTGAGCTGTAATCCATTGATCACACTTGAATCAACTTCCCGGTGCAACACTTGCACAGGACGACGCAGTGCTCAAAGTTGGGCGTCAACCGCTCCATTGCCCGGGTATCGTCGAGTTCATTGAGCAGTTCGAGAATTCGATCGGTAGCTCGCCTACTCGCAGCTGATTGGATGGCAGTAGACGTTTTTAAAGTAGATTGGACGGCGGCGACGGGTGTCCTTGAAGCTGATTGATTATTGGTGGTGGCACGTGGAGGGGACGGTGTAGTTGAGGAGGTAGCAGTTGTGTCTGATGTCGTCGAATGGGAAGGCGATAGTTCGGAAGGAGGGTCTCCCTCTACCGCAACTATGGCATCTACCACACTCTCGTCACTGTCCGACATATCCGGCCAGTCTGTTTTCAAAGGAAATATAGCGATATTTTAACAAAAATTCTTTCAATGCAAGAGGATACTCTCAATCACAGAGCAAGGATTCGTACATTTAAAGCTAGAAACAAAAGCATTGTTGAAAGATCATTCATCCAATCAGAAGTCGGTATTTACATGAGAAAAATTACGTGTCTCCCAAATGAATGTATATAAATACAATTCAAATACATTTGATAGTAAAAAGTGCACTATTTTGTGTATAGATTTGAAAAAATCGTTTTCTTACTCGAATAAACAAATATAATTCAATTGAGAATTTGTTATATTAATATTTACAATAAAATGTCTAAAATAACACTACTTTCAGCTGCAAACATGTGGCATTCCACTTCTAGACTTAGGTTTAGACTAATAATATTCAGTTTAACATGATATACTTTATGATTTCCTAATATGTAAATTAAAAGAATTTTGACAATAAAACAGTTTTATTATTAAAACTGTAACTAAATCATAACCCAAACAAAACAAAATAACGGATTTGATATAAACAAACATATAGCTAATTGATTGTGCATGAAATTATATCAACATAAATCACAAAGCAAGGTCAGCGCCCTACACTTTAGCTATATAAGTAAACTGTAGATCTCAATACAATAAACTCGAAACAATTAAAACAGAAAAAAACACAATTAGAAAAATAGACTCAATTATCGTAAATTTTTGCTCACAGCTATTATGTTCTATTTGTTTTGCCATCACTAGTTTGTTTATTGTTACGTCAAAAATATACCATAAAGCAAAGTTCGCTTGATTTTAAAATCAGATAATTCAACAATGTTGTCAGATTTCTGTGTCACTCAAACAATTAAGGTTGATTTCTATCACATAAAACCAAATTAACTATTCATTACTTGACATCAACGAATGTTTTCTATTTTGATATAAATAATGTGTTCTTCAATTTTTAATAACGAAATCAGTTTCTTATATATATATCTTTTTAAAGATACCTAATTTCAATATACATAATATATACAAAAATCTATCAATTTAATCGGTAATAAATGCAATTTTATTTCAAAATAACAATAAGAAACAAAATAGACATGGATAGCGTCATTTCTTGGATAATACTACCATAATTATAGGTGTACAAATAATAACTAAACAAATTTATCAAACCTTAGAACCATAGCAACGAACAAAAGTCAGCAACAATACAAAAATAAGCTGCCAAAATAATACTGAACAAATTGCAAATGTTAGTAAGTCAGGCATACCTATCGTAATGGCATCCCACAGTTTTCCTTGAGAATAAAAAAAAGTACTGATTAAAAAATTCTAACTAAATGATTACGAATGTAATTTTAAAGTATTTGTTTCTTTCCATGAATTATATGTACATGTAAACAAAATACTAGTTTTTAATAAATGAGTATTTTCATGAAATTTGAAAAATGCCAATTTACAAATTCGTGAATGTAATTTTTTTAATAACCAACATTATATTGTGCGTCTATTTTTTGTATGAGAATCATATGATATTGATTTTACATCTATGAAATAATTTATAATCAATAATCTATGATTTACTATAGCAATTCTATGGAATTTGTATGGATTACTTTCAAGTAATTTCCGACATAAAATTGATCTTTTTAGAATAATCGCTGGAATTGTTATCAATAAAAACAATATGAAATACTTCGCTTTTTATTTATACATAAATATTAATTTCAGCATGAACTAAAAAGTCATGAGCCCGGTAGTGAAAAGTTGACCACTAACTGAAAAGTAAAATATTTCATAGAAGACCATGCATTGAAAAATCAACTTTTCTACATGATTAATAAAAAAAATCATTTTAAAACAAAAATACTATTACAATACGAAATCATCATTTTATAAACAAGCAATTGTAAACTTCATTGAAATAAAATTAACAATTTAAAATTTCAATAATTCTTAAATAAGGTATATTGGTGTAATTTTGATCTTACAAAAATTCCAATATTCCGTCTGCTTATAAACTTATAACCGCAACAAAATTAAAACTAAAAAACGTCTGATTTTTAATAAAATGTCAATTACTGTTAGAATATTTCTCGTGTCAATAAAGAAAAACTATTAGACAACTAATCACAATATTAAGCGGGAAGATATACAAAACTATCTTGCCTGCCATAGTTTACTAAATGACACTATAGTATAATATATATAATTACTACTTAAAAAGCAAGAGCAGAAAAGGTGAATTGTGCGGTCTTATCAATACACGACTACTAACAGCTATATATTAGAGCATAGAGTAGAAACCAGACATTCCAGCGTTATAATGTTACAACGTAAACAAGCTAACAGAACTTAAGGGAAGGTATGAGGAGGAGGGGGTGGGGAATGAATCATTCAGTCTAATAATAAACGTTTTGGAATTCCCGCGGTGTTTTGAAACAAATCGATAAAGGGAGAAAAGTATAGGAGAGAGCGAGAAAGAGAAAAAGAGAAACTACAGACAAGACTGTTGAAAACATGGATCATTGCTGCTGGATGATGCGTCTGTGCTTTTCACACTATGTTCACTTGACAATTAGAAAGCATACACAACCAGCACTATCTACATGTATGTGTAGTCTGCCGCGTTAATGATAAAAACATTGGAAATTGTAATTTTGTCAGCTTCTTTATACGGGTATTTAGTAGGTTATGCATATTGTACATATTATTATATTATCAGTAATCTGAATAGATACGACTTGGAATTTCCAAATAAGTCGAACGATCATCTTATTATACATATTTGCGTATGCAATGACAACTTTTATATCACATTATAATCATCTTAAAAAAATACTAAACATAATTCTACTTTTAACTGTAAAAATAATTCAACTGCAATATCAAACAAACATAATTATAATTAAATAATAATAGTTCTACACTATTTATTTAAAAATAAATTTATTTTTAATACAATACAATATACCAAATCAATATACTAATTAATAACACAAAAGCCAAAGATTGATTTAATTTTCATGAAAGCTTGAGGGCGAAAAACAGCAAAAATTGTATTTATTACTTAATATTCTAATTCGTCTTACTTAAAACTATTGATAGTATAGATAGTTTTAGATATAGATATATTGATAGTATACTTCAATGAATAAATATTATAAACAAAGAGTACATTATGGAATTATATTAATAAAGTATGGAATTTCCAAAATAAACTAAGTCGACGTAGGTACTACGAAGTGAAAGTATTAGCATTCATAGTAGATACTTGAGTACAAAAACGCTATTACTAAAACTAATAAATAATTTAATCATGAATTAAAAAGAAATAATGCGACTCTAATTTTATAAAAACGGTGGGAAATGGTAATATAATATTCCATACTGTGGAAGATGACAATTATTGCTGAAACATTCGAACTATTTGATAGGAATAATTGAGGTAGGTACTTGTCGTAACATAATATATCTAACAAAACGAATCAACCAAAACAGTCTCTGCTTTGTCTTATGATCATAGAGAATTAATGTACTTAGTTGCATTAAAATCGACAATATGTGGTTCGACCTTCTTAAAATTAGTGAGGGACATTCACTATTAACGCTTTTAGTCAGGTGAAATCATTTTATAGCCAGTCTTTCTTTCTTTCATATAAAACAATTAAGAATTTTTTTCAATTTCATATAAAACATTATACTCGGCCAGGCTTACACGGCTTTAAAGAAATACAATTCAAAAATGTAGGCTTTTTTCATTGCCAGTTACAAAAAATAATAACGTTTTCAATGACAGGAAATTTTTAAAAGATATTAATAATGAAAGTAATTTTAAGCAATTAAGATATTCAAAGTACAGCTAGTAATCACGGCATTTAGATAAAAATTTACGACTTTTCAAAAACCAGGTCAACATTCTCCGTTTTCTGTTCTAATTAAAAAATAGTAGTTTTTTAATCAAAATTAACATTATTGACTTTTTATATATACACGTTAAATTCAGGTAAAAAATAACGCTTTTTGTAACTTTCGGTGGAAAATACAAGCCATTTTTTTCATTTTAGGAAAAACATTCTTTTTTAATTCTTGACAGAAATTCCCAGCCTTTATATTTAACATAAAACTACGCATCCCTATCGATTCCTGATTAAACATATTCTAGATTTTCTATTTTAGGTTTAAAATTTAATATTATGTTCAATTTCCAAGTAAGAAAAAATAAAGATATCTACAAGACGAGTGGAATTCGGCGTCAGTGAATATCTTTCCCTCTTTCCTACCAGAATCGGTGTTGGGTAGCGGCGTGGAAGTGCTCGAAGGTCGCCCCCCACCGCGAATACCATTCGCCTCCCCACCAGAGGGACCAGCCAGTAGGAGGGTTCGGACCAGACTCTGAACCTCGTGCAACTTGTTACGCATTCGGGCCCGCTCCCTCGCCAGTCGCTCCATCTCAGCGTCGCGTTCACTGGCCCGCTGGACCATGATACCACGCTGGTGCTGGTAGAGGGAGATGTACTCCCCAATTGTCTCCGTCTCGCTCTCCAGCTGATTGATGGCGTGCTCTAGGGAGGAGTTGGCCGACTCCAACTCCAATTGACGCTCCAGTGAGGCCTGCTCGTCCAAACGATGATTTGGTAATATTAAGTAGATATAATAATATGTAGGCAAGAGGAATCGATAATAATATATTTGTATGTATAAAATATAACAAACTTGCTATTATTCAACTCTGTCAAATAATTTAAAATTAATTTGAAGCATGGAAATAAAAATCATATATATTCATCACGAAAATGCAGGCTAAGCATTTAAGTAAAATAATAAAAAGCAGAAATAAGTCGACTGTTGTGGAATATATTTTGAAAACTGTACACTCAAAATTAGCAATAGTAAATTTTGGAAAATTATCACATTTTACAATAAATATTCTTGATAGAATTATAAATTCAAATTTCGGAGTCATCTAGTATCATTGGGTAACATAAAGTTACAGAAATATATGTTGGATATCATTGGAGCTTAAGTGAGAATGCCGATTCGATTGACATAATTGGGGGTGTTTCTAATATTTTTAATAAATATAATTATAATGACCTTCTTCACCTTTGTCGAAATTAAAGGATGACTACACTTATTCAATAAGAAACATTGTGTATCTACAACATAGGACAACATGCGAGTAGTATTAACCATGCATGTAAATTAAAACGTGTACAAAGGACGACATTTCTACAAAAAAATCCCTTTTCAGGTATTGTAATGTATATCTTTGGGCCACTTTAAACATTAAAGCTTTGCCAGACTTCTTCAATACAAATTTTAGTAAGCTTATACGTATATTACTACGAGTCATGGACATTTAATAATATACCTACTATACACAGTATACAATTAGGAATCATGCGTGCATAGCTAGCACATTAACTAGAAATCAATATCCAAAGCACAGATTATGTACAAATAAAAATGTATGGGTATTAAAATGTATATAATATGTATAATTCGTGTATGTGTGGTCACCGAATGGGACCTACCGTGAGCTTTTGCCGCATCTGTTCGAGCGCCCTCTCCATCTCCTCGTACTCCTGGCGAGTGACAGGTCGCCTCTCGCCACCCTCGTGCTGTGCGGGCGTCAATCCCTCCAGTCGGGCCCTTAACTCCTCTTCCCCGGCCCGTGCTGTTGTCACCTCGGTGAGAAGCTGGTCCCGCTCGGCCTCCAGTTGACGGACCGAGGAGAGCAGCGAGGAGGCCTCTAACTCACCAGCGCCCGCCTAGAAAAGTTCCATGTTTAAATAGTTAACGTCGTCATAAAACAAATAGCAAATATAATTAAAACTGGTACTCGTATTTAATGGTACACCCTTAATTTCTTGACTAAATAGAAGTGCAAAAAAGGTAATACAGGACTGGGTGATTGTGATACGCAACTCAATATTAATCCAGAAATGGGCTAAATATGATATTATAAATAAATGTACAAGCACAGTATTATACATAATGCAAAAGCAAACCAAACTTCATAGTTAATTATAACATAATTTTAGTTCAATTTTATTGAACACAATAATACACATTATTAAAAATGCTAGCAAAAACATTGTGTTTATAAGTTGAACAGTTCTATTATTTCAGTAGTTTAATATAATTAAACTTAAAACTCTTAAATAAAGAGGATTAGTTAAATTAATGAGCTCATAGTATTTTTCCACTTAAATGGTGTAAGAAATTTGGCGTTTCCATAGTTATTAGTAATAGTGTCTCTAGAAGTTATTACTTATTAAAAGTAAAACAACCGTACTTCTAATATTGTGTATTATAAGTATTGTCATTGAAGTGTACCATCTGCTATTTTGAGAAAAAAGAGTTGTGTCCCATGTAGAAGGAAAACAAAACTACAATCCTAAAGCTAAATCATAGTTACATCATGATGCATCGCCGAGGTGGAAGAAGCCGTGGAAGAAAGACGCGAACGCTGCTGGCGATCTGTGGGCTGTGCAGCGGCCTGTTGTTGAGCCCGATGCACCAGTGATCGCAATTCCGAGTTCTGTGACGTCAGAGTATTGATGTTGTCCTGTAACGATTTTTATGTATGTAGTCATCAATACTCTATTATAATCTTATGTTACTTGTCTGCTATAATATTAATGTTGAATACAAAAAAAATATCTACCATTTGCACCTTGAAAGGATATATTTTTAATTCCAATAAACCAATACTTATGACAAATTATCAAATAATTTAAAAATATTAAATGTGCGAATCAAAAAGTCAAGTTAATGCGAATATTGACACAGAAAAACAAATAATTTTTTCGTTCTTGTAAACATAATGTTATAAAAGTAATGTTTCTAATAATAAAGGTGAACGGTATAATATGTTATTAAATAACCTCTAAAAATCGCTACTTACAAAAAATAAAGAGCATATAATATATAAAGTGAGTCAAGACTTATAGGTTAAATACTAATTTATGACAATTAAATCGATCCCCATAGATTTTTATAATGCGTTAATATGAAATTTACTTACCTAATACAATATGCTAAACTATGATTTGATTGCGCAAATCAATAGTATAGACTGCTGGTTTCACACTGCTAATGCATGTTGCACTTACTATAGAAGTACGGGTATGGAATAGATATTTTAGAACTTACATAATATGTAATATTATGATATATATGTATAATTGTTTCACATAGATAGAAACAGTATTGTTACTGTGGGCAAATGAATAAAATATGTACTAAGGGTCGTTTTTTAATTAATATATTTATGTTATCACATTTTTAATGGTTTATCTTATTCATATCATTGTTTGTATCGCACACTATACAATCAATATAAGATAAATAAATTATATTCGCGTGTGTACGTACACTACTACCACATAAAAGATTTCGTTTGCTGCAATAAAACATATCCCATACAAAATATTATATCTGCCTTACATAATAGACAAGTATTCATCTTAATATAAAAAGATTCCAAGAGATCAAACGTTTTAATAAAAACAAATTTGGACTTTTTCAACGGTAAATTTAATTCACACTGATATTATGGAGTTGCAATCGATTAGAAAGTTTGAAAGCCTGAGCATTCAAAATCTAGGGTTCATTCGTATGGAATTTTGTATTATTGTGGCAGCTTTAATAAGACTACAAAGAAAAACAGTGCAAATTACAAAGTTTTAATCTAAGGGTCTTGATAAGTGTGTGTGAAGACTGTCATTGAATGACTAAGTGCATAAGTGTTGTCATACAGCTTAGAAATATTATTCCTTGTGATATTTAATCTAGCTCTCGGCGATAAAGACAAGATAAAAATTCGCAGTAAGAAGAATACATTACATGCTATGTATATAACTAATAAACAAAAGTGACAGTGTCCAATTTTAATACAATATGATGGCAATAATAAATTAAACATATAATAAAGAACAAAAGTTAAATAATTACGTGATAGAAAATAGTACAAATACTCGTGTAATGAAAATATTCAAACTTCAATATCAAAAGAATCAATGATTATTTGTGATATCATCATATTTCCCGTGTGCATTTAAGTAAACCAAAAGCAAAATAATCAACTTAGAAAAATCATTGGTATTGAACACCTTTGTACTACTACTAATACAAAAAAGATCCACAAAAATGAAAGACTAGTTTAAATTTAAACAAACGGAAGATATTAACGAAATTAAAAAGGAGAAGATTAAAAAAGCACTGGAAATGTATAATAAAATATCAATTACTCAACATATAAAGTTATCTTAAAAGACTATAATCGATTAAACTACAACAGGAATAAATTGTTCTATAAAAATATCGCAACAATTAAATCGCACCAGAATATAATAAAAAGCTTTTTTAACATATTATTAAAACCACGAAATGTTTTTTCTAAATAAAACTAAATTACACAACTTTAAGGTTTGCAAAAAATTGACAGTGTATATTTATAGCAATAAATATAGCAATAAAAACACGCCAATTAAATGAATCACCTGAGCAGTTGTAAGCTCCCGTTGCAATTTCTCCACCAAGTGAGTTTGCGCTCGCATCGCTCGCAGTTTGGGGGAGTCCACGGAACCGGCATGTCGGCCGGATGTTCCACCGCCACTGCCATCGTCTTCGTCATCTTCTCCAGCAAACATCTGCTCAGTCACCTGGTGGTAGTTCTGACGCAGGGCTTTCACCTCGATCTCGCGTTGAGAGAGCTACCATGGTGGTCACAAAATGAAAGAGGAGTATTGGTTAATCAAGCAAAATGGAAGCCGATAAGGTATTTTAGGAGTATTTCCACATCTGTTTAGATAAAATTTCAGCATCCGTAAATCAATCATGAATTTTATGCATACTCAAAGGAAATATCCTTAGTGTATAATTTAAATTGTAATATAATGTACGATAAACAGTATCCTAAGAACAAAATATCTCTTTAAAAGTAAAAAATTGTGAAATATATTTTCGAAGTATTTAAAAATAAACACTGACAGATAATATTATTATATCCGATAGTAACGATATATAGTGATATTTCAAACACAAAAATTCTTCCAAAGTTCCGGAGTAGTAATACTGTTACTAATACGACTCGAGATAAACGTTATAACTGGTCAGTGCAGTCGATGCTTGCAGCATAAAAGCTTATTTTACCCTTTAAGTAAGTTATAGTACATTAATAGCCCAGTCACATCTACTCCTTGCAAGGAAAAAACCAAGTTCGACTTTATTACTTCCATGTAAAACGTTTGTGCATACGAACCATTGATACTCATAGTCTACAATATTAATATATGAACTGAAATAATACCGTATAAAATCGTCAACTTAGGCATACAATCAGGTAGAAACTTTAAACAGCACTGCTAGTTTAGGAAAAGAAGGATATACCTTAAAAAACATAACGAATTAAAACTGTAGAGGACAAAACTCAAGAAAACAAAGTTTCAATTATTCAAATAAAGAAAAAAATCAGACAATTCATCATATAATTTTAGTTATTTTTAAGTTCAAATGTTTACATAAAAAAACATTTCGTTTTATCAAGACAAGTTTAATAAATTGTATGATTTTTTTTTATTTTAAAGAAATATAAAGTCAACAGTCATGAGATAAATGAACCCCAGATACAAAAAATACTCTCAAAATTTGATATCAATACGAGAAATCTAGCAATATTGTAAAAAAAGTTGAGTCATGTATTAATTACATAAACGTGTATTTTTTCTAATTTTACAAAATAATTTCATGTAAGAAACAAACTCTAAAATACAATAATGTTAGAAATATTAAATTGAAAGAATACATAAAATTAATTGAATAGTTAGGGAAAAAACTGGATCTAATAAGGCATTTATTCTGAAAAGAAAATTAGATACTAGTTAATTTCGAAAACGCTTTCGAATAAAGGTCGATGCAAAATTACCTACATTAAAACGTTGGCTAAGTCTCTATTGATGAAAGAATTAAAACTAGAAACAAATGGATAGATTATAATATGCTAACTGTTCGCTTAACATAAAAAGCCTCGCTCAATAAACCTTTTAACCTGCTTTTATAAAAGTTAATATAGTCAGCAAAACTAACTCATCTTAAACAAACAATTCGGAATTTATACTTTAGCTACTGTTTATAATAATATGTGAAATATTTTCTCTAAAGCTTTGTGAATAAGATAGACAGAAAACAGTGACAGTTTTTGAATTCTCCAATTTACACACGACAGTACGGGATTAAACTGAAGACTTACTAAATGCCGCGTCTCTTTGAGTTCATCTTCCTGTTGGCCCAATCGAGCGGCTAATTCTTTGGAAACGTATTGCTCGTGCTCCAAACTTGTCGACAGATCCATGTTGTCCGTACTCTAGAAGGAATAATTGGGTAGCTGAGATAATTAATAACCTTGGCCCTTCAGCTCATTTACCTTACATTTAAATTAGTAAATAAAAATAGATATTTAACAAATTTTCATAGCTGAATTTTTATTGTACTGATAGCAAATTAAGTGGTGTAATATTTATATTTTAGCAAAAATTACTTCTTGGATTTATTTATAACTTTTCATATTCCAATTTTTTTAGATAAATATACGCATTTTCATTCAACTGTATAGAAATATATATTATACCGAATCCATTATTACTAGTCTGATATTGTATATATCTTGTTGGTTTTTAAAAATATTATAAATCAACGAATTTAAATTTTTATGTCGCTAAATTATATATTAATATTTTTTATGTTATACAATATACTGCAGTTGTCTTTAAACCGATAGTCAATCAGTTAACTAATAATCCTGTCAATTAATTGCGTTAAACAATTCCCTAGCATCCAAAGATTGATTTTGTTACAGCTTAATATTAAGATGAAAATATATACATAATTTAAAATACATAGACAGAAATGCATCAAAATACGATATTTACAGAAAGTAAGTGTAAGAAATCGGAATAATACCAGTTCACAGACTATCACGTATAAAACTCAATAAATCATAAATATTTATAATTTGTGGTTTTCTTTGAGTTGGGCAAAATAACGAAGGAAAAAGTAACAATACACTTATTGCATAAACATATTTTAAGATTAACTAATAATTAATGTTTTTGCTTTTGATAAAAAACGTTAAGGTTTCTGATTCCCCTTTTTTAATTTCCATAAAGCACTATCTGAGTATCTCAGTTGGTTGAATAGAATCACTCAAAATAATAATATGATGTTTAAAGGTATATTCTATTCCTCCCAATACCAATACAGACACAGCAGAAGCGCACGTACAATCTTAACAAAGCCCTCTTGCAGCTCCGACAACTGGGTCTTGAGCTGGCGATTCTGTGCCAAGGCCCGACTCAGTGCAGTCTTGTCCGAGCGAATCCCGGCCAATAGTTCCGCCCTGTCGACTCTCTCCTCCTCCAGCCTAGCCAGAGAGTTCGAAAGCTCAGCTACCCGCGTCTCTCGTTTCTCTACTTCGCCACGCAGACCCAAATTGTCACGCAACGCCGAGTCAAGTCTATGACGAAATTCTGAGTTCTCTGCACGAAGAGCTGTCATTGCCTCTTCGAGATTATGCATTTCTTTCTCCTGCTGCTGTAACGCCGGTCCTGCGTTTTGTTGATGGTTTCCGCTTTTCTGGGAGTCCCCAGAGGTTGTTGAATTATTAACTATAGCGGTAGAGCTACCTATAAAGCACAAAATAATGCGACACATCTATAAAGTTAGTGTCATAAAATATTTCCCTTTCATGTTTTGAAAAATATCACATCGTCTTAAATTTAATTATTTCGTTGAAAACAGTTTGCATTTCTAGATAACCTAGGTTAAATAAACTAAGTTTAGTAAAAGCACATTTTGTAGTAATTAAGAGCTTCATAAAAGGCAAATACAATTATTTGAAGCTGATATATCTGTAATTACTTCAAGTAAACGGAAATAGTGTATAATAATGAAAAATATAACAAGTCAATTTAATTGATAATAATATAGTTTAGTCTATAGAAGTAAAGTAATTAATGCGCTAGCTGCAATATATATCTTGAATTATACTACGAATATTTAAGGTTAAACCTCTTAGTCACGTTGACAGGAGTAGGTACCTGTAAACATTGTGTAGGCACCTGTCTACATGAACAGCAGATTTAACCTTAAAAATGTGTACCACGATACAATAAATATAGTGCAGCAAGCACTTTATATCTTTAATTTTATATTTATATGCATGAAGCGACCACCATAAATTGCATACTACTTACTCACTATTTAAATAGTATAGTATTAATTAGCAGTATACTTATGATATATTTATATGATATTTATATGTGATATATATATACAATGATATATTATTGATGAATAAAGAATGTTTTAAAAATCCAAATAAAGAGAAAAGTCATGACATGATATATTATAATGCGCTTGTTGATGTTTATTACCTGTCGTGGACAGCTGCAACTGGCGCTCTTGTTGAGCAATTCGCTTCCTCATTTCCTCCCGCTCACCTACCGAGGCGGCCAACTTACGCTCCAAGTCAGTTGTCTGACGTTGGAGTTGGTCCAAATAGGCGCGATATTGACTTGTGAGTCGGTCGCGCTCTTCACGCACCTCGCGCAAGGAGCTAGTGGCTTCGTCCAGTCGGGTTTGTAAAAGAGTAGTTTGTTGACTGTTAGCAGTACTCGAGGCGTCGCTGTTGTGTCCGTTGCTCATTTGCCGCGAGTACACCTGCACGTTGATTATATAGTTGGAAAAGAATATCATATTATTACAGAGAAACCAAAGTGGAAAGTTAAAAAATATACGCTAACTAAGCGTAAGTGATCAATACAAATTACGTAATATTTAATTTGGCATTAACGAGTTTTTTTTTGTATTATTGGATAAATCTGTATTATAATATGTTTATGCAAACTATTTTTTCGATATACTAAGTGTTTAATGCTTATGCAACACAATAAATTGTAAAAATCGTAAGACTTAATAAATAAGACTTAACCGTACAATAATATTATGTTAGTACTTTCAAGAAGCTGTTGTTAAACCTCAAATAGATGCTTTAAAATGTAACCAATGTAAGTTCGGTATAAAAGGTAATCTTATTTTAATCAATTTTGCAATTTATCGGGCAGTTTTTCGGTACAATAACTACAACATTAAATAGGTTGTGTTTATAATATGTATGACAACATCAAAAGTTTAAAACATGCTGTAGCTTTATGCATAATATACAATATTGTATTAAAATTCAGAGTGAATATTTCATCTACATTATATCAAATAGAACGGATTAAATAATAATTTTTTATTCAAAATTCTTGCTACTTCAGGTTTGAAAATAAAAACAACTGTGATAGATAAAAAACGTTATACAAGATCCGAGTGATAGCATTTTTCTAGACACAATCAATACAGAGATTCATATAAAATCTATTCAGCTTTCTCTTAAACCTATAAACGTGAGTTTAACGTACCTGCGCCATCTCCAACTGCTTCCTGAGATCATCCAGCGTCAGTTCAGCCGTGGCCTTGTCCGCCTGCGTTGAATTCAAGCGTGCACGCAGCTCCCGTCCTCCCTGACTCAACTCATCTCTTGAAGATTTCAAGGCCGCTACCTCAGCACGAAGCCGCTCAGTCTCCTTGATCAACTGACGTCTAGCAGCCTCCCCCGCCTCACTACTAGTATGCTGGGACTGGAGTCTCTTCTCCAAGTCCGCAACCCGCGTCCGGGAACTCCGTAACTTAGATTCTAGATCCTCTGCTGCCATCTGGTCCTGGTTATAGCTCGCTAGCTGGTTTGAGAGGTTGGACTTCTCCGCCACCAGAATCTTCACCTGATAAGTTAGTCTAAGTTAATCTTCACCCGAGGTAGGTTGATACAGTATTTGCAAGAATATGGGTGTGGATGTGTTATTTTCTAAAAATTACTACAGGAGAAACGATTATACGCCAACCTACACCCTCTATAATAGCTATGGTTCCAACATAATTAAAAGCGAAATATATCAAGGCTTGCGATACAAAAATATAAATCCAAGAATTATAATAGTTAATATATTATAAATACAGAGATATAATATAGTGATGTATTTTGTAATAAATTCTCATAGCTAATGCAGACTTCGAACATAAGATAGATCAATAATAACTAAGAAAAACAAGCTACCTACCTACCTACTTAAGACCAGAACAATATTTCATTGTTTGAACAAACAAAAAATTATTATTGGTCAATAAAAATAAGTTATTTTAGATGTATTATATTATACACGTGTGTAATACGACACCTTATGTGATTCAAAATTATAATTATACTGCAGTATTGCGTCAGGTGAAGTGTAGTAAAAAAAAACGTCAGTTCGCCGATTGATAAATTTACCGAACATTAATTATGACAGTTTGCCTAGATTATTATATAACACAGCCAAAAAGAGTGCTATCAGTAATACGACACTTCAAGAGATGAAACATTAATGTTTTCAGTAATTTTGTTTATAACATACCATTTTGTAAAAATATATCTTTATGACGGTTCGCGAGAAATTGGGCGATATTCACATTCAGAAATAGAAAATATCTCTCTCTAAAACGTATATTTTAAACATTATTATTTTATTAAACACAGGGGTTATTTACTTTTTTATCTCATATTTATATTTTCTATAAAGTATTAACTTAAGTAAAAATTTAGGATAGTGCATGCTTTTAGTACTAACAGTCGTAAAATAATACGCATGCTTATCCAAAACGGTTTTGTTAAGATAGGCATAAGTAATTTTTACAATAATCAGTTTAACTGGCAGCTTGTAAGTACCAGTCTATAATAATAATTATGTATGTATACGATACAATAAATCAATCACATAAATACAAACTAGAAGCAACCAAATTAATTCCGCATAATATGAGTAACTCAAATTTTAGTCTGTGATTTGTTGTTTCTTAGCCTTTACAAGTTGGCTAGAAAGTAAAGTTTTCATAAAGTTAACAAATACTAATAATATTAACATACAAATTGTTTTGGATTAACTAAATTTGAGGAGACAAAATATCATTTCATAGTAAAATTATAAAATATAACTACAAATCAAATCAAATCGTACTACACTAAAATATATAGGAAACATAATATTTTTGAAGTCAATTTAACAAGTCCCTAAATAAAGTCCTCGCCATGAATATATTTTGGTCTCTTTTGTGCCAATTGAAGACTATCAGTTGTTCCTTCTATTTCCTTCACATGTTTTTAGGAGAGAAGGAGCTCTTCATTTTTAAGAGCAATTATTGTAGAACTTTTTAATCTTTGTCCAGATTTTTTCAGACAAAATAGGTGATACATCGTTAGTTAACTCGTTAACATTTTTTCGTTTAAATTAAAAATAATAGAAAAATAATAATGCTAATAAATAAGTATTTATATTAATTGTTAAAACAAAATAATATTAAATAAGACTCATAGGTCATGCTTTACCATGAAATTAATTACTGATGCAATCATTTCTATATATTTTACAGTATCATTACTTAAATTGTCTAAAAAATGTAATCATCCAAATACAGACTGGTTTTTACAGATTTTTTTACAAACACACAATCAACTTATTTAACAAAAACGTAACGTATATTCTAAAACATTATTTAATCATATTATAATGTAGATTTAATATAATTAATGCTATTTGTAAAAATGCAGAACACTTTTACAAATTTGAGAATAACATGTTAAAACTTAATTTTAACAATAACAAAAAACTCCATATTTTAAGGATATTAAGAGAAGAACCTCGAATTTCTAGTGTAAATTTCCACAAAAGTAAATTATGAACAAAATTCCAGGATATTACGTGGAGATCGCATTATGTGCTTATCATTAGACTGCGCTTTCATCTTTACAGACTATATAATATATAAACAGCTTAATTGAAGTAATCGGACCGAACCGGGACCTTCACCTCAACTCGTATATCAGTACAGAACACCCACCGTGTGAACATGCGCGTCCAGCTGTTCCTTGAGTGTCTTCAGCTCGGCTTGCGTGGTCTGATACTGCTCTGGAGAAGGCTGACAGCTCGCTCGATGAGTCAAACTTCGGTTCTCCTCCTCAATACGAGCCAGTTTGGCGGAGGCATCGGCGCAGATCGCCTCCCGCTTCTCCACAATGTTCGCCAACTCGCGGTTCCGTTTCTATCCGTAGAGGGACCATGTAATAGATCATTGACAAGTGATTAAGAGATTGATGACGAACCTGCTTAAAACATTACTAAAAAACGTAATATATTTAAACAAATTCCCAATGTGCCGTCAGTGCAACGTATTTTTATCAAGAGCGAAGAAGGCAGACAGTGTAATATAAATCCTAAATAATCGAATGTATAATCCTTTAAATAGTTAGTTTTGAAATTAGAAAAGTCTTTAAGAGCAACATTACAACCTTATTAATAGTACTAAATTATGTAAGAGAGACTATAAACTCACCAATTACGTCACATCTATTTAAAACTTAATAAAATCAATAATGACGTTATTAGATTAAAGCCCATTCCGAGACAAATTAAATTCCTGAAGAATATATTCTCGTTTAGGATTCAGAATTTTATATAATATTAATCACTCTACTGGTATTTTGTTATTGATACAGGTGCGTTGTACAGCCCTTTGAGTAGCTATAAAATAATAATAACGTATATCTTACAAAAAACGAATGCTAATTTAAATATTTTAACATTACGTAAACTTATAAACACCCACTAAAATTAGTAGTTAATATTATAAAAAAATAAATATATATTAAAGTAACATCTTTTTTCAATGCTTGTTCCGTTTAAAAAATAAATATCCAATAGCGAAATAACAGAAAATGTATACTTACAGCACACTTTAAGTAAGTTAATTAAATTCTTAATATTATATCATGTTTTCTTAGGCATATATTATGCTCTTCCATTAAAAACGTTAAACAATAACGTTTAACATATTATAATAACGTTCAATAATGTATAACCTAGATCATGAGTGCAATATCAATAATACAGTATTTCAAAGTACATCTAAAAGGATAATTTACTTTGTACGGAAATATATAAACCGAACCAAAATTTAAAAAAGGTTTTACTGTCTATTATAGAAATTATAGTGATTTACTTAGGCTATAATCCGTGTCTTACCTCAAGTTCCCTTATAACATAACTGGGGTCAGGCGGTTTCGTATCCTGTGCTTCTCTGTGTACTATCCCGTTGATTTGGCGCGAAAGTTGCATAAGACTCTCAGTAGCCGGAGTGAACCTGAAATTTAAAATTATCATTAAAATAGAAATCACTCTTTACTAAATCTCTGAAAACACATACCTGACGTATGCTATACTGGCTACAAGACAAACCTAGTCTTTAATTTTCATTTCAGAACATTTAGTGACTTATTTGATCAAGTTTTTACCTCAACTACTCAGTCAATGTCAATTAATTTAATGTATTCTTTAAATTTAATATGACTAACATAATATATTGTATTTTAGAGTTTACTTATTAAATGAAAGTTAAACGCGATTATGTAATACGCGACACTGCTTTCTCACCAATAAGGCCAGTACACACCAAGCTGAAAAACTGTCGGGACATCTACTTCAATATGCGCTTACAGTTTATCGCAACAGTTTGTACAGTGATAATTTTCAACACACACCAAAAACGATGTCCTAACTTATCAGTTGGATGTGTATTGAGCCTCTGTACAAACCGTTGACTCTAAATAGATGTTTTGTGGTACTATTACAACATGGGAATTCAATGCAGGTCTACACCACAATGACACTATAGACCATTATATAAAAATACTTGCCTCGGTATATTTGCTTCCATTGGAAATTTTCGCCTCCCCTTCTATATTCGAATGATATATTGATCAAATTATTATGGTCACTTTATATAAGTTACTTCCATATTTCAACGACTTTTATGCATCATAAATAAAAACAAAATAAGAAATTTAGTTAACTTACGAGAAACTTTTAAACTTGAGTCTGAATTTACAATTTTACATAAATGATAGAAAAGGAATACAAATTGTCATTTAAAAATATTTTCTCCGAAAGAATACCAATTTGCCTAGGTCGCGCAATTGCCAGAGAAAGAACCTCCAGCCATAAGCTGTGTCTAAAATGGTTGAGCCAATGGTTTGTTCCAGACAGAGTGTAAATACACACCAAGCCATTCAAACAGTTGTATAAGTACAAGACCTACATAAATGTGCCAACGTTCTGTGAAAAGCTTCATCACACACAAGGCTGGCCTTAACTCACAATATGACCATTTCATTGGTAAAATAACATATTATCTGATACCCTATTATACACTCTATTTTAGTAAAGTAAATAAAGAGATTAATATACTTGCAGATATTAATATTTTCTTCCTATTCAAATTAACCATATAAAATGATTATACTATATACGCTTAAAGTTAAATTATATCTTATTTAATACCTGTCAAACAAATGCTTCTTTTCATTATTTAAGTTGAGAGTTCGAAGTTTGATACAAAGTCATCAAAGGTGCTGAGGTCATAATTCATAAATACACTTACGTATATTATATGCATTTAATTATTTTTCATAATAAGACATACAACAAAATTCAGCCTGCAACAAACTTTAAAAAACAAAAAATTGAAAAGGTTGGAACATGATGGCAAATAGCCGCATAGAGCACTTACTTCTTATTAGTTTGGGAAGGTAAACGACGCCTAAAATAATCAATACAGAAGGGGCGCAATTTTTAGACTAACAGAATTTGTATGGGTAGTCAATTTAGAAAACATGCCAATTAAAAAGCCACCTTATAATATAATATAAACCGAAAACAGATTTTGAGTGAAGCGTAAATATTTTTTTATTTTTTTAAACCTGTGTTACATAAATTAATAATGTACCGATAAAAATGTACCCTTCATTTATTAAAATAACTGTTTATGCTTAAATATTTTACAAAAATAAAAATACTTATATTATCTGTCGAAAAATATTCAATAATATATAATTTAATATAAATACTGAATATTAAAATATCAAGAAATAGGATTAACAATTGAATTGAACTATGTTTTAATACTGATACTGTTATTGTCATTTCAAATATATAAATGTAGTAAGAAATCTCAAATTCTAAAAAGTGATTTTATATTTGTCTTGAGGCACGTTGTTTAATATTTCACTCCCTTATGTACTAACGATGTTATGTAATCAAATGGTGCAACCGAAGATGCATGTATGTGAGTTGTGTTATGTATTGATTATTTACTAATATTAAACGAACTAATATAGCTTCTGTACCAAAACTTAATCGAGACACAATAAATACATTACCACAGCAGCATGACGTGTTTTTGTTCACTACTCGTTACAATATTCCTTTATTTAGAATGAGACAGTTTATATCAGACAAACATTAGCCTTTTTACAAAGAAGCATGAAACTCACGATGACTCTGAAGCTGCTGTTGACGACAAGGATGAGGGAAAGGAACTAGTGGTTGTCGAGGAAACAGTAGGACGAGTAGCATTTGTACTGCGTGGTGGTTGTGAGGCGACAGTGGTGGCAACAGCGGTGTTGCTGGCCACAACTGATTTACCCGTCTCCCTCAGTGAACGACCGTTTTTTGTTGCGGTTGTTGTTGTTGTTAAATCGCTGCTGTTGCTAGACAGCACAAATGGTGAATAGAAAACATGTTTTGTGCCAATTAACAATAAAGACACGAACTCTAAGTAAAAAATAGTTATGGTTTATTCAATAAGATCAGATTGATCATTAATTATAAAGTGAAATCAAATGTTAAATAATGATTTATATGGTATGGTTAGCAACAAAAGGTTTGCTTGGTTAGATCAATGAATCATTAAGTAAAAATATAGCAATGTATGAGGCATTTTACGACAAAGGTATGTGTACAGCTAGAGATTAGACTAAGATAATTATTGAACGAGAAAATTAATCACAATATCAGGGCTAAATAATACAAGAAATAAAATATTGTAGTCAAATGTCTTAAATATAATAATCCTAAATAGTCCTTTTTACAATTTTTATGTTGGTTTTATTAAAGCTGTAAAT
The DNA here is from genome assembly GCA_036023295.1 of Invenusta paracnida. Classification (NCBI taxonomy): domain Eukaryota; kingdom Metazoa; phylum Platyhelminthes; order Proseriata; family Coelogynoporidae; genus Invenusta; species Invenusta paracnida. Next base: position 6,674 of record JAYRBW010058779.1, on the reverse strand, counting down.
TATTGGAATATACTCCATAACCGAAATGTAGGTATATGTCACAAATATAGAAATTGGTGATTTACTGGTCATACTAATATTGTACGTTACTAGCAGTATGGAAAATAGAAATATAATTAAAAACTGCCATTAATATAGAATAATAGTATGAAATAACATATTATGTATATTTCTTCTTTCATAAATAAACGTGTAATTACATAAATACACTATTGAAATGTATGACAAAAAATTTAAAAATATAAATACTATCGATTTTAGCACAAAAATGAACTTTGTTTAGTAAATTGTAAGATATATGATAATGGAAAATAGTTAGGATATAATATGTTGCCTTCGAAAAATAGGAATACACATAAATAGTGTTATACAAATTATTTAAAACATATATATGAATACACCAATGACAAAATTAAATTATATCAATAGCAATTTGAGAACAAACCTTTTATATATATAATGTATTTTTGTATGCAAACAAAAACACAATTAAATACCATTTTGACATATTTGCTACTTACATTAAAATGTGAGACATTAACTCATAATCCTATTGTCTATGTTTTACTCAATCTGCATCTATGAACATAGCAATATATATTTTATAATTGAGATACGTATAACATATATATCAAAATTTATTAATTATTTAACCGAAAAGCCTACCTTTGGTTCTGCGACACTGGTGTTGGACATGACTTCTGTAAAAAATCAAAAAGGAAAAATTGCATAAAAATGATTGTGAGAAATGCATTGCATACATATTGGTATACTAACCTTTGCTTCTGAATGACATGTCTCATTGACTGGTGATTGAGTGACCTTCTTCTTGTGTTTTTGCAACTAAAATACAAACAAACGTTCATACATATAAACACACATACAAAATATGAGTTCGAAACTAGGTTTAAAAATAATAAAATGCGATTAAAAAATAAAATTAAAATAACTTTGATTTTATTTGTCATTATTTAGAAATGTGTATAAATATACTTATTGATAGCATTAAGTAAAATGTTTATTTCGTCGGTATATTTATTCAATCAAACAATCTGTAATATATTTTAAGAAACACTTACTTTTAAATAAAAAAATAATAAACGAGAGAAGTCATTTATGATTATATCACGATAGAGATATATATAAAAACAATCTATGGTCAGCGAGGGTAACATTTTGTATATCTAGACCATTATGGTTAAATGTACTTAATAATTAGTTTACAGAAAAATAACATTTTTATTATAGATTTTTAATCACTTTTTATTTTAACATGCTGTTATACTTAAAAACAAAAAATATATAAAATCGTTTAACTTAATAATACAGCTTTTTAAATATATAAATAGTGTTCTAATATTGTTCTTGGAGTCAAATTTTTAAATGATGGAAATTTCTGATTATAGTTCAATATATTCTAATAAATTAAAGTTGCAAAACGAAATAAAATGTTTTAATGTACTTTTAATTTTAAGAAATTGAGTTTTCATATGATATTAGAATTAAAAAATAATTTTGGTTCTTATAGATAGAAGCAATCATTAAAACATGAGTGCTGGTTAGGTATTTGGATTTATTTTCTACTGAAAAAATGATAAAAAAGTGTCTATACAACTTTAACTGTATAAAATTGAATAGTATTTTTAAGGATGCTCGAAAGAACCTAATTATTTTATAAAACAACATCAAGTTGCTATGGATTTTGTGACCTGATTCAGGGATAAATAAGGATTGAAAGATAAGTTTACAATTTATCTTTATTGCATGAAAGAAGTCTTAGGATCCAAAATAACTTCATTACTTGTGAGTTGAGTTGGCATACCACTACAAAAGCAATTTTAATATTATCAGGAAAAATGATGACAATCATTTCAGATTAAATTAAATTAAGTTATAAATCAGCAACCTTCATCTTAAACTTAACTTTTTCGGTATAGCTACATTTTGCAATGTTTGTTTTGTAAAAAACAGCAATACCTAATATCAATAAAAGATCAATGATGTAGATGTCATACATACATACACTAGCCATTTATTTGCATTGTTAGCTTTCTGATGCATCATTCTAGTTCACAAAGCTATATGTTATGTGCACGAAAATTTAAATCTGAGAGTTAATTATCTTTTATCACAATATAATCAACAGTTATTACATTAAGTTTATAGAAGTATAGATTTTTCTTCAGGGACTTTTATTTACTATGGATGAATGTGAATAATCACATATAATATTATTATGCACATCTGCATCTCACTATAGTACATATGAGTATTTAGGATAAAAAACTGAAATTGCTACCTTAATTATTAAATAATACTTTGAAAGGTTGAGTATCTTTAAAAAAATTAGTGGCCTTAAAATAAATTACATCGTATGATTTTATAATAAATCTTATAATGTCTGATATCTAATTAAATTAGGAAGGATTGTGATTTAATGATAATAAACTTGAACGTTCAGCTGAGATTAATAATATTAATATTAGTATTGTTACTAATTATAAATAGTAAAAAAGAAGATTAATATTTGATTAATAATAGAATTAGCATCGCAATACAAGTACATTTTTTAGAAAAGTATACTTTCATCAAACTAAGTCAAAGAACTTAATCTAATCAATCTTCATTGATGAAAGTAGACAAAATAATTAAAACTAATAAAACTGAGTTTATTAGAGAGAGAATGTGGCCGTCCATTATGATATATATGATATAATAAAACTGACATTAAAGTATATACTCTCTGATTTGTATCCAATTGTCATCTATATTAAAAAATAAGTATAAACATTTACTGTATCCTACTAGATATACAAGTATTTGAATAAAAGCAATATACTATAATCTTTTCATTAAAAAAAAAAAAAAGATACAATAATTGTGTATATAGTCAGAGCATACTCTTTAACAGTAGAATGGCCCAGGGGCAGAGGGGTATCCACATTTTGTATTCACTCTCATGGATCCCTAATTTCTCAAACAAAATGAATTGAAACTACCTAACACTGGCTAAAATGTTGTTGCAAAGCTACTTGGATGAGTCAATTTTTTGTCAGACGTCTCCTTTGGGTCCTTGAGTTTTTGGTCCAATGCTTAGAATTCTAATAAAAAATTTACAGTAAATATTTCAGATGAATAAAAGGCTGATTCAAGGTTGCTATATTCTTTAAATCACTTATGAGTCCCCTGGAATGTCCAGAACATCAGGGATTACTCCTTGGAGGACTATTTCGAAATGGTGCAATACAAATAATTATAAATTATATTTTCACCATCCAACAATAAAGCTACACACTGGATTATCAATTTCAAGGCTGAGGAATCTTTCATAATGGTCCTGACGTCAATATCCAGGTCCTCCAGGAAGTCAAACTTTTCACAAATTTACTAATGTCACCATCTACTAACCTAACTGAAAGATTATTCTAATTTGAAGTTTATATATATCTAAATTTAAATATCTGATAGTGCATAATAAAACGTATGTAATAAAATATTAATTGCAGAAATCATATACCTTCAATATTTGTTGTTTTAAACGTTTTTGTAAAATGATGAGGGCCCTGTTGGACCATCAAAGTGGTGAGAGATTATGATGGGACAGCTATCAGATTGGAATTCTCTCATAGTTGGGATACTAGGATGTAAATGTAATCAATTTTGTAAATATTTTCCTGCAAGACAACATTCTTTAAGAAGTTTGTAGAAGGAAGTATGCATACTAGTTATTTTAAATCTGTCAAAAGCTATTGACCTGTCAATCATATAATACTAATGAAAATTCTTCACTACTTTGTTAGAATTTGCTGAAATAGTCCCAAGAATTCATACTTGGACCTCTGCTCTTCCCCATCAATACTGCAGGCTTACCAAGGATCTTTATAAAAAATAAATGCTTTTTGTATGCAGATGATACAAGTTTGCTAATCCTACATAATGGAGAAGTTATAAAAGATCACAACCAATCCATATTAGAATTTTTTATCTATGTCATCCATCTCTTTCTGTCAATTAATCTAGTCAAACCTTAAGCCATGCTTATTATGACACCACATAGAATGAGAAAATTTACCAATCAGCTTAATTTGAAACTGAGAAACAAGGAAATCCCTATCTTAAGTTCTAAAAATTATAAATCTTCTAGGAGTTAGGTCTTGAACAAAAATCTAAAATTGAAAAACCATCTATCTATCATTGTAAAGAAATTAAGAGCTAGATTGTACCAAGTATGATGGTGTTTCTATTACCTAATAAATTTGACCTTTAAAAAAAAAATTCTTATATTAGACTAAGTTGTAATGAACTTTGGACTAATGTATTGATAGTTTTTCTGGACCACCTTAACAAAGCCAAAGACCTCAGTTATGCAGCTTGCATAATTTTCTAATCACCCCCCACCCTGAATGCTACTGCACCTGTCCATAATCAACTTGGATGGACAATTATCAAAGCTTGCAAAGCCATCTCTGTCACCAGAAATAACTAGCAAAATGTTGTTATAACTGGAGAACCAGTCTGGCTGGAAACATCCACCCAAGTTGCTCCATTGGTCCAAGAACTAAGACAAGTTCCTAACAGAATCCTTCTCAGATTTGTGCTTGGCTTAAGCTTGAAGAAAATCAGTTTGCCTGGTGGGGTCCATAGATGTTGGCTTCCAGATTGGATTAACAGCACACTCAAATTAAGGATTTTGCTATCAGTATCACATGTTGGTATATGTTTGTCTACCTGTCTGTATAGGATTTTTACTTGTCTGAGAGATGATATACCAATTTTATAAGAAAAGGAAAACCAATTGTTATATACATTTTTATTTAGCACCAAATTATATATATAATTGTATAAAATATAATATATATATAGAATATAATTACAACTTTAAAATGGGCATTATTTATACCAGAAATATTTAAACAATTTAAGTAGATGGATATATGTATAAACAACAACAGCTTTTAAACAAGTAACTAGAGAAAGGTTGTAAAAACTAATTGTACATTCATATTGTGACAAATGCAAAGCAAAATAATATATTTATTGAGTATTCTAAGCATTTAGATCTTAGCTAATACATATATAAAATAAATTTAATTAGTTAAAACATAGGTACAAGTTAACATAATATTAATTGTGATATAATATAAATAAATATATAATAAGGATTGAAATTACATACAAGTCACATTGTACTATCACACTGTCATAAATATTATATTCCCAATATAATATACTAGATACATGGCCTCTTTATAGTATAGTTAACTCCCACCTTTCAGTGACATGCAAGTGATTAACTGTCAATGATATATAAAATTAAATGGATAATTATGTTTATTTTCTACTAAGTTATATACCTATTATATTATTAGACACTTGTATATATATCAATAACTTTTAGTAAAAAATATTAGGTTAAATATAATTTCATTGTGATACTGAATCTAGTAATTTTAAAATTCCTATGATGATTATATTTTCTATATATATATATATAGGTATTCAGTAAATCATAATATATTTTGATTATACATAGAAAATTGTATTTTTCCTTTCATGTTGTATTATTTATTTATAAAATTATTTAAAAAATAATACAATGACAATATAGTACTAGTATTGCAATGTATCTGTACTTATAGTGCATAATTTACAGTAGATTCAAATTATTATTTCAAAATTTAAATATTAATATATTAGGTTGGTATATAACAAGAGAACAATGATTTATAAATATATTGTAATATCTACTGGCAAAAATCGATAATTTACCAATATAAATAAATAATATTTAGTATATTAATATAGACAGGTTTTAACTTTTGTGTCTGTTAGAAGCTATTATAACTAGGTATCAAAGATTGGCAACTATGACATAGCCATAGGTGGTTTATCTGTTTTTAAAAAATTATATATCATTCCTTATAATTATAATTAGTGTCATTTATTTTATATTCATTATATACTATATTATTAGGTTTTTTGTCTATTAGTATTAGTGGTGATTGTGGAGTACTTGGCCATACATTTTTTTTTCTGAAAATAAACAAAACATCAAAAAAACAAAATATAAATGTAATTAAATATATATCATAATACTATTGTAAAGGATAGTAAGATGCTTGATAATCATGGTGTAGTTGCCACCTTAGCAGCCACCAGCTTTTAATAGTGTATAGGGGTTACTTGTTAATTACATCTATTTGTTGTTTTTTTGATGTTTTATTTAGTTTCTGAAAAAAATTAATTTATGGCCAAGTACTCCACAATCCCTATATTAGTATTTATATTAAAATATATAGGCATATTGATATATATATAGATAATTATATATATTATAATAAATTACAGTACAAAATTTGACATGTCTGCATAGACAATCAATCAAAATTTTGACTTGCCCATTAGAAAATTTACCTGTCCATGGACAATCAGACAGTCCTTTTTTCAAGGACAGTTATACATACTATTAGTATTCTTCCCATTTTTATTCTCAGCCACTTGTTACTCATTGTTTATCAAATCAAAAAAGATGATCAGTGCTACAGACAATGCAAAAGTTAAAATATTTATTTTATTTGATAGGTAATAGCCCTGGTGATTTTGATAGGAAATGGAAAAGCTGCCGCTGAAACATTGTTTATTATATAGTGGAGCCAGATAGGGGTGTGGGGTCA
>JAYRBW010058757.1:0-10837 GCA_036023295.1 Invenusta paracnida | reverse complement strand
TCTTCCGGCGTGTTGCTATAACTTCCGGGTTCTGAGCGGGTCCCCTGGTGACAACTGCGGCGCTTCCTCCCTACATTGTGCCTTCCTTTACTGAACCATCTGTGTAGATCGTGATGTCGATGCCAGTGTTGAGTGTTTCGACGCAGTCTCTGAGGAGGGTAGCTGGGTTGGATTTCTTGTTGCTGCTCCATGATGAGTGAAGGGGTCTCGTTGTAGTTGGTGCGGCGTTGTTCAGTATTCCACTAGTGACTTTGACCGTTGAGGTCTTCTAGAATGCTGGTTCATCGTCAGGCAGTGAAGATGTTGGTGTCATGGATTCTAATTTTGTTTTCACCCGGTATGTTACTAATATGGGTGGGTGGTAGTTGTTCACCACGATTATGTCACCGTCGGTGTTATTAACTATTCTAACACTGAGAGTTTCGAGAGCGCTGCCATCTGGAGTCCTGAGGTCTGGGAGGCGGACGAAGAAGATATCTTCTTTCATCAGAGTGATCAAACCTTCTTCTTTGATAATAGTGACGTCAGCGGCGGGTGGGCGATCTCTTCTTACCGTTGCGTATTCTGGGATATTCACTGGACGATGGTGGATTTGAAGTTTTAATTCCTGTATGACACATATATTGATATGGTGGGCCTTGAGATGCTGAGTGAGTTCCGCCACCTTGCTTCTGCACGTTGGCATTCTATTGTAGAATCTTTAATGAACCTTTTCGACTGAACTCGGTTTTCCAGACTGAAGTTGGTTTTGTGGCCTGGTGTGCTGCGATATCTGAGGAGGGGTTTCAGGGTGTTAACTTCTTTACAATTCCAAGAATTGGCCGCAATGGTCGGGTCGCTTCCAGCTCTATTCTTGGGATGTCGACGTAACAATTGTGAACTTCTACCCGAATGTTTGGCATTTCAGGGGTATGGCCGAAACACGGAGGGGTTTCTTGCAGTAGTCGCTAGCGGTGGTTGCAGTCCTATAGGAGGGGCCAAGGATTGAAGGGGTGCCGGCGGTGAGCCTAGTATTAACGTAGGCTCGAGAGATGCCGCTGCACCTGAATTGCTTGTGGCAGACAGCCTCACAAACTTCACAGCTTACCGGAGTGGTGTTGCTCCGGATGGAGTTGCTGCATTTGTTGCAGAAGGGGACTGGGTTGCACTCGATGTCCCCAGCTCTACAGATGAGGTACAAGGGGTTGTTGTTTCAAATCCCTGGAGCACAAAACCCGAGAGCGAGCGCGAGTCGAAGCGGATGGTGGCGCGAAGGGCGGTGGTAGGGTACAACCGCCTTATATAATCTTATATACAATCTTTGGGTACAACACAAAAATTCAATACTATGGCACATACACACACACACCAGCATAAGTCATACAAAAGTACGGGGAATAGATAAGGTACAAAATAATAACACAAACCCGGGGTGGACCTCCATCCCCATCCAAACCGAGGGTCCGAGATAGTGAAAGCCGGGACTGGTCATCTTGGTCGCTCCAATTTGGAACGTTCCAGACACCCCAAGGAAAGGGGATGACCTCGTGTCTGTCAAGTTGCAATAGTACCAACGTGCAATTTTGCTGCTGTTTAGCAAGGTTATATCGAATAATCAGATTACCTGACTTTTAATGAAATAAATTTAAAGGCAAAATTTATTTTATGAGAGGTAGACATTTTGTAAATAAATTAGAAAAATATATTGTTAAAATTTGGCGGAAATATATTATTATTTCATTATAACATATTTTTGTTATGTTTTACGTGTGCTTAGAATATCTATACAGTATTTCGTTGAAAAGTAGAATAAAAATGCATTGGTTTCAACATAATTTATTTTAGACCGTGGTTTAAAAATACTGTTAAAGATTTTACAAAATCACCATCAATAATTTGCGTGCTACTTGGTGTAGAATCAGTTAAACGAAAGTGGTGATTAAAGAAAATGTTTAATACACTAGAAATATTGAAATAATGGAATCGGCTAAAATTTCTAACGTGATCTAGCTGGATATCCTGCAATTGGGTGAATTTTTTAAAATTAAGATTTTTCCTATGAAACAAGTAGAAATGCAACAATTTTATACAAGGTTAAGTGCTATATATAAAGCATCTTGTTAATTCCGTATTAAAACTCTCTGGATAGCCTATTGTATAGTCTCTATAATATTAAAGGTAAATAAATTGTTATAGTTTTTTTACATAATTGTTTTAATATTAAATAATAATATGGAAAAAATAGACGAAAGCTGCAAATGTAAAAATTATAAATTTGAAGTAATCAACTTGTTCCTTATTAATATTTTATTATTACTCGTATTACTTGTATTTCTTTAAAAATATATACTTTTTGATATTCTATATACATAAAGTAAGTTGAAAATTGCATACATTTATATGCTAAATATATTTAAAAAATTATAGGCTATGTACTTGTCTACATATATTTGCTTGTCTCAGCAAAACTGCAAGCAAATTGCAAAATGAACGAAAAAGTTGCAACGTTTCTTTAGTTACACAGATATTTATTAAGTCAACATTATATTGACAGTTATTTTAGAGAAGCATTTATTATTAAGGTATTCAGTTAGGTATAATGCAGAAATTAAATTGATAACTTCAGCTCTGTTCTAATAATTGTTTTTGGAGGGTACATATAATATGGAAAATCTGGATTTATCCAATTTATCCATCTATATAATTACGACATGTAAGTCACAAAAATGTCTTGTCAGGTAGCGTGTCTCATAGCGAGGTCCCTCAACTGACGGGTTGCTACCTTGTGCGTTGTCTTGTTGATACCGACGTCACACCAGAGTGTTTTGATGTAGGTGGCCTTGTGACCCTGGCCTTGACGAACGGGAGCTGACGACTGCAACATGGATAGCTGACGACTACCTCATGGATAGCTGACGACTGCAACATGGATAGCTGACGACTACCTCATGGATAGCTGACGACTATCTAATGGATAGCCTCCCGACAATACGCTCCGAGCGACAATTGCCGCCCAATTTCACGTACATCGTGTTTAATCAGCTGGCTAGGTGCAGGGGTCAATCTGGCGTGAGCGTACCTAACTATAGAGTTATAGTGTCGATGTTCCTTTGGAAGGTGACAGTGGTGATCCAAGTTTTGGCGTGACTTGAAATAATTGAGTACGTAGCTTGACCGGTAGACTACAAGAGTTACAGATCACACGGAGCTTTTTTCTAGCGGACCAGTCTAGTGCTCGACGTTGAGGAAGTGGGTCTTAGAGTCAGGGACAGAGCCTTCCAAGTAGGAAGCAATTGTGTGACTCCAGAATTGCCAGTACAAGTGATATTTGCAGTCAGGTTTGAGGGGACTGTAAGCACCTCCGTCTTGGTCGTGTTTATCTGTAGACCAACACTTGATGCAACTGACACGAGACTGTTCAGGATTCGTTGTGTGGCTTATTCAGAGGTGTCGATAAGGGCCAGATCATTGGCGTAAGCAAGTAAGGCAAGCCGCTTCACCGGATTCCTGCTACTGCGTTGTTGACAAAGGAGAAAGCCATCTGTATTGTTTGGTGTGGCAGTATTCATCACCCAGTCGAGTACAAGAATGAATAAAAATGGAACCAGAGTGTAGTTCTGGACACCAGATGATGTGCAGAAAGTGTCACTGGGTCCATCGCTGGTCAGAACGAACGCACTGGAATTTTCATACAATGACATAACAGCACGAATTAGTTTGTTTGGGACGTTATAAGCAGAAAGTTTTGAAAGTTCACAAACACCATAAATAAGTCAGTTTTCCTCGTTTGGGAATTTTCTATGACTCGCCTTAGTGCCCGAATTTGAGTGTTTGTTCCTCTTTGTGGTCTGAACCCCTTCTGACGCAGTATTGAATCTACCACGGGCTGTATACACTTCAATAATATTTTATTGAAAATTTTAGCAGTACTGGATATGACTGAAATGCCTCTGTGTTCTTCCAACTTTTTTGTAAAGAATGGCTTTCTTCGGGATAGCCACAATCTGGGGAGCTCACTCTTCCTGTGGAGCAACAGCACCATTGAGAACGAGATTCATGACACCCACGAGTTGGTTCGCTACAGTTGGGACACGAACGACTTCCACAGGGATTATATCAGGGGCTGCTGCTTTGTTGTCAGCTGCGGATATAGCCACTTTCAGCACTTCTTCGATTATGATGTCATGGGTAGCATACTATGAGGATGGTACGACAACGTCTGGTGGTGTGATGACAATTGGTGCTGGTCGATCGATATTGACATGTACTGAAGAACTTCTTGGATTTCGTCCTACTTTATTCTTTCCTACAAATTTGTCCTACAAAAAGTATTAAGGAGATTTCTCAATCTTATAAAATTGTTAATGATGTAACCTTTCGTGGTTGCTGCTGAAACATACGCCCTGGCATTATTCTAGCTATGCGTCATGTTTTGTACATTTCTGACAATAAAATTGAGCCTTCTTTATAAAAGAATAGCATCATACCATTAAGTGTGTGAATATTGAATCATTTTGTTCCAGCACTCTTAGTAGTGGGTTTTACCTCTAATTTAAATGTAATTCATACCAATGGATTATGTATTCCTGACCGATGAGTTACTGTTTGAACTACATATCCTACGCAGTATCCGGTCCAAAAGCCAGATGTATTAAAAACGAATAAAAATTGTAGTATAACAAATCAATTTGAAATCACAAAGAAACTAGAAATTAAAATGCATCCATCATAATATGATCACAAATATATTATATTTGTATCCATTAGAATAAACAGATAAAACTTCTCAGATTGTATTGAAAGCAATGCATGACATAAGATATAACGAATAATGAAATATTTTTGATGCTTTTATAATAATAAAAATAGTATTTTATTTTTCCATAAATATATTAATCACATTATATACAGCATTAATAAATCAATTGCTTGAATAGAGAACAGTAACAATAGCATTTTTAGGAAAATGAAGTCTATTATTTTATACAAATATTATTGCACACGTCTGAAAATAAGTTATACAAGTAATAAAAAATAGAAAATGATGGGAATTTTAGAAAAAAATCACAATTAAGCTATATATATAAAAATGTACATATTATGTTTTTTATGTAGTGAATTTATAGACGAATAATACTAGAACAATATATCTGAATTAAAAGGAGAAGGGTTATTTACAGGGTTCATTAAAATAATATCTAAGTAATTCTACATCTTAAAATGACTCATTCTTACATTTACATACTTCCGCAGACCATTTATCAGTATCTGTGAAAAACACGTCGAACAATAAAAATAAGGTTAAATAAGCCAAAGTGACAGAGCAAAGTGAAATTGCGCGTAAAATCAATAAAACATAATGCGAGTAAGATAAATAATACATTAAATACAACACAAGTTTTTATAACATAAATATTAGTTTGATGGTGTCGTGTTTACTGTGTAATGTATCAGACTCTCATTATGGTAAATGTTTCATTGTTTTATTGATATTCTTGTGCATGCACTATCAAATATGTCGCTTTGCATATATTTACATTGTTTATGTAAATTCATTTTTCATTTTTGCATAAGCAGATGTATGTGGAAATATACATTTAAAATATTTTAAAAAATATAAACAATCTTTTTATTAAAGCTGCAGAACTGACTATTGTTATTATTTGGAAAAGAATAGATCTAATTTTTAACATCTTCGAAACATCACTTTCAATCTTTACTTAATTTTAATTAGATATATTATTCGTTCTCATAGAAATATCGAAAATTCTCTCTCTTCAGTTCCAAAATTCATTCATACTAAAGAAGCTCTACTGAAGAATTTGTCCAAGCCCTCTGTTGATGTGGCCAGTGATCCCACAACACAAATTCCGCTGAAGCTCCCATATTCTTCTGTCTCGGAGGAAGATGGCTCAATCGTCTTTTTTACGGTGGTTGTGCAAGTAGGAAAGAATACACTCAATGACAATGGAACCTTCACGAGTATTCCGGTCAATTGCAAAGAAAATGTGAGTTCACTTTCAGTATTTTTATGCTTTTTTAATTTTTATTAATTAGTTAACCGTTTTGTTTGTTAAATATATCCAACCGAATTGAGATTACCAGTCAAGTTAAATTCAATTTATGTGGAATATTTGGAGATATCAAAGTGCATACAATGTTGAGAGTAAATAGTAGTTGACCCCGATAAACATTGTAAAATAATAATAAAAACAATAACGTAAAAGCTATTAACTGAATATACAATGTTTTAATAATTGAACACAATATATTACTGAGTAGTGTTAAAAAAAGAGATTACATGAACTAGGTTGATGACATCATAATAGGTCTGAAAATACTAGCCAAAAAAACAAAAAAGCACATTACTATCAAAATGCTACAGGTAAAACTACGCAAGTATTGATTTCTATGGATTCTAAAAATAGTTACATTAAACGACATTATAAATTATAGACAAACTGACATAGACAATAATTTTTTGTTTGATTTGCATAGTTTTATGATCACCCTGTATTATATAATTGGGACATCAAAGCCATGTATAACGAATATGTTTCTCATGGTTTTCAAAAACCGCAACCTACCTCCAAAAGTTAGACGTAGATTCCATAACCCTTCAGCTTGGATGTCTGCGCCTTATACACCTCCATCCCACAAGACGAGGCCATCAGACCACTCCTCGTCAAACTAGATATATCAGACCTATAATGGACACCATTCCTACATCTATAAGACATCATTCACCTACTCCAGACAATTTTACACAACAACTACTTCATTTTTAGGGACATGTTTCCAAACAAATAACAGGACTAGCAATGAGGAGCAGCCTCTCCGGCACGTTTGCAATCGTCTTTATCCATTTGGTTGAAACACAATTCCTCAACACGTTCAACCTGGGTTTGTTCAAAAGATTATATTTTTATATTCCCCATCAACAAAGATGTGGCCGAGCGGTTTTCACTGCTATCAATCAAACTCACACGTCCATCAAGTTTGAAATCGATTCCCCGGAGGAAGAGGGTACTCTCAACTTGTTAGACTTTTCGGTTGATGTTAGTACAGCGGGTGAATGGTCTTTCAACTTCTACAAGAAAAGAGAAGATAAAATGTTACTAGTATTATTATTATTATGTGTCAATTATTACACCGCACTCGAGCCTAGATGAAGCTTAACATCATCCGTAATGAGATAAACCGGATCAGCAACCGATGCTTTCTTTAAAGCCAAAGTCAAAGCTCTAATTCTCACTGACTTCAAAAATGTCCTAACTTTCGACGTCTTCTTCTTCTCTTCATAATAGGCTCATCTCTCTAATAATAGAGTATTTTCGAGCCATTTTTTGAAAGTATCTATAGATGGAGATGTAACAATTTCATCTGATAGACTATTCCACTTCCAAATAGTTGATGTATAAAAAGAATTTTGATGGGCACCGATCTTAGAGGGATGGACTTTGAAGCGTATACTGTGACCTCTGGTAGGTAGTGTGTTCATCCTTGGGTGACGGTATGTCTACCCGGTATCTTTCACAGATTCGTCTTTATTATGAAAAAGGTATACTGGAACTCGTGAAGACACCCCACAAAAGCGCCTAGTTTATCTGGAGCTCCCAATCTTCGGCGACAGGGTGGACAGGTCTGTGATAAACATATTTATCAGACACGGCTTCGATGTCCGAAACATCGTGAAACTGGGGATCTTGGAGGCTATGTATCAAGAAAAGGACACCATCCCTTAACACCGGGGACGAAATAACGTTTATGAAACACTGTCAGTAGATTTTCTTCCTCTCTTGTACCTAGATTTGCGGTTTGAAACAATTTTTTGGACACACGGTTATTGGCTTAAATTATTTCTTATAGTAATTGGCTTTCATGTTTTTTTGGCTAGTATTTTCATACCTATAATGATGCAAGTTATTGATTGTGTAATCTACTTTTTCTTAATCTCTAGTTCATTCTACTCAGTAGTAATATTCTGTTAAATAATTACCATAAATGGTATATTTTGTTAGGTAAATCTCAGTTCTCTGATGAAACCGTGTAAGCAACGGCGAAATATTAGTTTAATAAATTTCCGTAACAACAATCTTTGTGTTATTGTTTTTGTTTTCATCTACAGTGCTGAATTTCTTGAATTATCCAACTAAACGTTTTGATATACATAACTGTAAATATCCTCATGTGAGCCTAATCAGCCACCGTTTAATGCAGCAATAAGTCATGTCTTATCCCCTGAATCTGATAACGGTATAAACATAGGATATAAATTTATACGTAAAGTTATATAAACTTTACAGGAAGTTATTGTTAATTTTATACTTTTTATTTGCTATTTTTTTAAATTCCGTATCTTGGATTAGTCAAATGTAAACAGCTAATTAGTTAACATTTTCAATCTAATCATTATTATTTATGTTTACACTCGAATATTCTGTATTGGATCAGACCTGGGCCATAAGCGAGGGCGGGGTCCAGTACCCTTACGAAGTGAAAATTCTCCCTCCATGGAAGACGCAATCGTCTTCTGCAGTTTTTATCCTTGGTGATGATACGACTTGCAAGAATCAAGAGCGGACCATCTTTTGCAATGGTCCACTCAAACCCAACACTACATACACGTAAGTAAGGCAAAGGTCTATAGTACAGCAATTGTAATTTCGTGACTACCGATCTAACAATACTCAGCTTATTAAACTGTCCTTAAATATTACCAATTATGACTTCGATAAAACCAGTATAATGAAAGTTTTCTTCGTGTTTTTGGGACATATGCACAATAAAAATATTAAGAATGACAATTATACAGATTAATTTTTAAGTAGGCAACAATTTAAGTAGGAATTAAGTAAGAATAATTGATTAGTAATTCGCTTGAATTATGTGCAGTTAATAAATGGCTTGATAAAGTTTACCGCCAAATTTGTGCAAAAATCTAAACTTTATTTTTGTTATAAACAGAAATGAACTTCTATTATCATCACTATTATTATAATAACAGAGAACGTTATTCAAATGTCATGAATTTTTTGTTTTTCAGGGTCTTATAACTTTCTTACACACCTTTTAAAGTACCATCTTTATTGTGTCCTTAAACACTTTAAATTTCTACGGCACTCTAGCTACTAACGCCTGGTAACGTTTAATATAAGATGCACGTGCAATCTATGTACATGTTTGTGCATCTGAGATAACCAATTAAGGATCTACTCACTTCTTTCATCAAGTTCCTCTTATGTACTCTTTTTCAAGCTTTAATGTTTACAAAATCACAATGCACGTTTTCCAGTATTTTTCATTAACGTTGGGAAAAGTGTGCGGTGGTTGTTGTTAGTAATATTTTCAGAATAAATTTGAGAAATTTCACAAACCGTTTTGCTGCCTACTTTCTTTTGTATTCTTTTGCGTCACACACGTTTTTTGTATTTCTTTTGAGAAAATGAGGCTTTAATATTTGAGCTAAATAAATCGTATTTTATCTTTATTAGTAGCCATCTAAATCATCGTTAAATTGAATAAATTATTCTGTGAATCAGATTAACAATTTTTGTCCGCGCAATCTGAAATGAAACCAAACTTTTTGGCGTATGATTGTTGGAGACAAAAGGTTGAAGTGGACTTGCATGCTTTCAAAATGCAGGATTCAATTTGCCTGTTTAACTGCAAATGCCTCTTATTACTGAGATGTATTAATCTAGAGCCTTAACTTACAAAAACAGAACATATGCTTGATACACCTAGTTGGTTTATTTAAAGTCTATGATATAATATATATATAGTAACTAAAACTTGTAGAGCTGTCAATAAAGAAATATATTGTACTCAATTCATTTTTTCAGATTGGGATTTCGAGCGTATACTGCCGGTGGATATAAAACTGGAGTGTCCTATGTCGTGACAACTTCTCCGGTGACATCATGTAAGATAAATTCAGTATGTATTAACCTCATAATTTTTAGATCCTTCTGTATATATGTAGATATTGAGATTTTTATAATCCAATTATAACAACTGCAATTTTCTGTATTTTTACTTTATGACACAAATTGATCAATCTACTTTGATTATTCAAAATTAGATGTTATGACATCATCTTGTTATATTTAATTAATTTGACTTCCTTTATAAAAGAAAATCATGTTCATGTTATTATTTGTTTTTTTGTTTTTTGTTCATATATATATATGATAAAATATAAATTAAATCAAATTTAATTTAATTTAATTTGCATTTACTTTAAAAAATGTGGATCTAAGACTAAGAATTCTTTAGAGTATGTAATATGTCTATGTATAAACAAACTCATAACACATTTTAAATATAATCTTCTACTTTATTAAAATAAATTCTGGATCATGAAAGGTGCTAGTATATGATGGTTCTAGAAATGACCAGATGTGTAAATTTCTGAAAAAATGTTCAAATCACAATTAGAAAAAAAATCAATATAGTAAAATATATGAGAAATCAACTACTTATTTATTTCACTATTTTAATAAAAAGTACATACATCATTTCAATAAACCAAAATGATCAAGTAAAATGTAGTTTCAATTCCTTGAATTGGTACAAATTTAATAGGGCAGAATACGCGGGACATTTCAAATATGCTCCTAATTTGAACGTATAGAGCTAATGAGAAAATTTTGTCATTTATATAATTACTTGAAATGGATTAAATATAAATTTTACAACACTAAACGCGTGTCTTATCAAATATTGAAATTTATTTCATAACTATTTCCATGTTGCCATATAACAAGAATGACGATTGAATCCTAATTATAATTGCCATGTTAAACAGGATATTATGTACACTTCCTTTATATAAACGGGTATATATTAGTCGGAA
>JAYRBW010058746.1:0-10838 GCA_036023295.1 Invenusta paracnida | reverse complement strand
TTGATTGGGGTTTAGATCGGGAAGTGTCATTAATGAGGTTTTCGAGATGCGAGAGTAAGCTGTCATCTTTGTATGGGGCCTTTGGTGGATGATAAATAGAACCTATTAGATAATTCGCGTTGTTGAATGCTACTTCTATCCAAGTGATTTCGAAGTCAGAGCTGTCTTTTATCTCTTTGTAGTTAATATGTTCTCTGATGATAATTGCTACGCCGCCCCCTTTCTTTTTCTTCCTGTCTTTGCGAATAATATGGTAGCCAGGAAAGAGGATTATGCTGTCAGTGTGTATGGCTTTCAGGTGGGTTTCAGTGATCAGTGCTATGTCAATATTGTGTGCAATGAGATCGGAGTTAAGATGATCGACAGCATGAGGCTTGGCTATAGATGCCGCGTTAAGTACATACAGGTTAGGAAGGTGATTGGGAGTTTTCTGTATGTTCATTGTAGGCTCGTGGTGGAGTTTTGTGTTCTTGGATTTGCCTGTTTTTGTTTGAGTTTCTTGTTGATTATTGCGAGTCTTGGCTTTGGTATGTTGTGTGTAAGAGAAGATGGCATCATAATGTTCATTGTGGAGAGAGATGCTGATCGCCTTATTATTATTGTTATAAGAGCGGGGGTAGACAATGTGTTTTAGCTGCAACAAGTTGTCATAAATGTAGATTCTTCTTTTGAGGGCATTAGCGATAAGAAGCGGGGCTATGTCGCCTAGAACAGAGTTGTAGTTTTTATTAACGATGTAGTCGTTGTGGAGTGTAGGTAGATTTTCTTCCGCGGTAAGTGCTTTGTATTCGGCCAGGTTGGAGAACAATTCGCTAGATAAGAGATCGATAAGCTGCTGCAGTGTAACTGTGTTAGATAGTGCAGTTCGTATGCTATGCAATAGACAATGTCCATCAGGGAGTGATTTCACTATGCACATGGTGGTGTTGTAATTATCCACTTTAAAATTATCTGAAAGTTTGGATTTATATTTTTTATTCAATAGATTACTCATAGACTTGTTATTTGAAGTTTTATAAGTTTCTCCTGTTGGTATATAACTGTTAGGTTTCTTATCTTGTATTAGTTGGCTGTGTGGTGTAGTGGGCAGGGCGGTGGGGGTCCCAGGTTCGAATCCCACGTAGGGCAAGATTTTATTTTTGATGATTGTGTATTTATATTGTACACATTTCCACAGGCAGTTTGATCTCGAAGATTTTCCTTTTTTGTTTTAATGTTAGAGACCGTGTAGTTTGGGAAGGTAGCTGAGTGATATGTTGACAGAGTTTTTCGTGAATAGGGTCTTACCACTATTAATTATTATGTGAATTTAAATTAATTCCACTGTTATACGTAATAGAAGATTTGTAGTTCCATAATCCATGTTCAAAAAAAGTTTTTCTATGCTTTCTTTATTATTATATTTAGCCCTCAGCAGCATTGCATATAATGTAATGGAAGATTAAAGCAGGATAAGATTCACAGAAGTATTGTAAGCACTCTTTCAAGTGAACAAGAGTCAATAGTATCACAGAGTACTGATGAGCAGCTAGCCAAATCTATTTCTAAACACAGATTCTATTGTAATTGATGAACCCAGAAATTTTTTGAAAATGAATTATTTTAGACAATACAGTGAGTGTAATTTAGAAATTTGTACTCGCAAATACCAAATTTAAAAAATGACAAACAATTAATTTTATTATCTTAAATTCTGATTTTTTAAATTTTATTTTTAGATACGTCCAGATGAGCACCTTGACCGGTTGTATGATAATACAAATATACAATACTACATGATGGTAATTAGCAGTATAAACACATTATACGTGAAATTTTATTTACTACAAAACATATATTCATTGAATTCACAAACACATTACCTGAAGCCAATTCCACAAGGTGCAGGTGCGAACACTGGGAACATTCTGTAGTTTGTAGTAGAAGTACAACTCTTCTTCGTTTTGATCTCTGTCCAGAGCCCAGAATACGGAGCAAACAATCGAGATTATTTCTTGCCTTGTCAAGCTTATTCTAGGCAGAGACTCACTTTGTCGCACAATATAGCGAATACAGAGACACATGGATCCTTTTCTGAATCCTAAATTATTGATGTAGTCAATCTTGATATCTGTTAAGAACATAGTATAATATTTAGAGATACTTAAATCGTTTAAATATTAACATCACTATCTTGTCGTAATAGTAATATCATTGATATTTGCACAATGATATTATAAAAATTGCTTACAAATAACTATACTATGAAGTAATCACACTTAATTGAAAGTATAAGAAAAGTAGGATATTAAATGAAAATATTAAGTAAATATTTCAATTATATTACAAATATATAAACATTAACCATTTTTAATAAGAGGCTAAAAAACCTACTTTTGACAAAATTTATAGACGATACACGATACAAGAAAACATTTAAGTAAACTAAATAGTTATAACATGCATTAATGACAGAAAGGTTTTAACTAATATTAATTGTGCATGCTGTTTAATAATGCTCAAAAATTCTATATAAATATTATGATCATATATCTATATTCGTGAACATTTAAGTATACAATATATTCTATATATATACATACAGTTCGTCCAAAATTAAAACGAAAATGTCACAATATTTAATTATTTTGTAAAGTGTAGTCATTATTATACAAAAAACGACAGCGTCACAAAAAAAAGTCAATGCACCTGGCCTAAGTATCAGCTATAGATGTGTATATCAGCAGATCGGGTGTGCAAATCGAATTTCTTAGCTGTATCTGTACCTTTTTTGAGTTAACTTAAGCACTTTTATCACCTTCTTTCACTCGTAGTGCCACTAAAGTAAATTGATTTTTAGAGATATTACTGAAAAACTCCGGTAGAATTTCTCGGCATTTACCTATATGTTGCATGTTCTCTTTTGAAAAGCACATGCATGGTTCATAACAGTTTGTAAAAATCTTCACCCTGACATTTCAAAATTTCCCAGACATATACCCTGTAGTAAGCTATATTAATTAAGGGTAAACCATGAACTAATTGCTACATGATACATATCATGTTGATCATTGGGGTGTTATTTTATACATGGGAAGCAAAATTATATTGAACTATTTACTTTTTTAGAAGTAAGCTATAATTTATTAATAAATGTAAATCAGTACTACATTCATAGTTTGATATACTACCTTTAAATATATAATAATAAATCAGCCTCTCAACAAAGTAAAATAGAAGTATGTAGGTATTATTTGTTAATCAGTGGTGATGAAAGCAAGGGGTTAAACGTAACAGTAAACTGAATAAATTAAACAACATAATTATATAGTTAATCTGAATATGCAATATGTAGGTATGCATATGTAGTAAAGAAATAGACAAGATTTCGTGTTTTGCTATTTTGTTTTTTATCACAGCGATCTGTAACGATTCTTGATCCAGTTCCTCTTGCAGACGGTGCTTCTTTTTGATAATAATTAAATAATGATAATATGTAAGTACAGTTAATTTTGCGCGAAGCGCAAGTTTTTTTCGCTTTCCTTCAATCATAATTTCAATATAATACTGCATTGAAAAATTTAAATTATGCCAAAATAAAATCTACCCCGACATTTTTCAGGAATTTTAAATACCCTGACAAATTATGAACCATGTCATGCTTAAATTATGAAAGAAAAATTAATTCTTAACAAGTGACATAATAATATGTATGTATTTAAAGAAATGCTATCTGTGAATCTATCAATCAATTATAGGAGATCAATCACGCAAAGGGTAAAACAGTAGAATTCGCCTATAACAACACTCCAAGGGACATAGCCAAAAACGACGTTATAGACAAATTAGACTATTTTCCATTACATATACGTATTTTTAACATTATGCTATATTTAATATTATTTGCTATTTGTATGTATGATTGTTAAAAAAGAAAGTTATAAAGGGAGAGCACCAACCAATAAATCCTTTGAAAAAATAGTCATTGTATGTATATCTACCTATTGGAATAATACACATGTCATTATGTAATCACAACTGTTCGTATGTTGCCAACAAAGAGGATTAACTTAAGAGATTTCACAAAGTATTGTATGTGCGCCAATAGATACTAATAGAATGGTGAGTTATGTATTCATATGTATTATGTACCTTGTAAACGTTAGCAAGTTAGGATGATGCGTCGCTATAGGCAAACTATACAGGCAAGGGACTGTAAAAATGTGTCGATATAGACAAACTGTCGTTAAAGACGAAGTCGCTATAGACGAACTTATCTGTATATATTATATAGAAATTCTGCAGGGACATAGCCAAAAGCGTCGTTATAGACCATAAAGTAATAATACCAAGAGAGTTCACTTGGTAAAAAAAGCGTAAATAGTTTGTTTAAATATTCAAAGTCCACCATTTTATATTCCCACCAATGTGACAGCACTTCACATTTTAATCGGATTAGCTTCTCTTATGGGGACACAATACTGTTAGTGTTAAATACGCTTTTAAAACACTATGAACGTCTACTTAAGCGCTGTTATAAAGACACTAGAATGCTGATCGGCTCAAGTATTCTTATGAAGACTGGTTTGATTTATATTCTGTTACGGGACTACGACACATTTGAATCAGTTACATAAGTGCTATATTTGCATTGGATTGAACGCTCTAATGGGGACACATTGATTTTTACGATGTTGCAGCTAGGGATACATACAAAAATGGGTTATCGGAACAATAACGCTTATATGCCATATTATGTGGGCACTATAATTTTAATATTGTTAATATACTATAGTGGGTACACTTTATTTATTAGCTGTAGCGGAGATATGTACTACACATATTAAGCAGTTATTAAGCAGTCGTAAGTAGACATTGATGTAACTATTTAAAAAGAGTCACTATCATTGTAAATTTAACCTTAAATAATGTACAGTGAAATATTGATCCAGACTATTACAGTGCACAATATGGGTCTTATGAAGTCACAAAAAACATTTTCCCAGTAGCTAATTCCCACGAATAGACAAGTGCTCCTATATTATACTTATCTAGAGATTCTATTATAAAATAACCTCTTTGTGCTTATCAGACAACAAACAACTCATCTTATGTGGCCACTCAGGGAGTATGCATAGCTATAATAGAATAAATATCTACATACTATAGGGAAAGTGTAAAAAAAGATTGTAGTGAAATTTGATCCAGGCTGTCATATTACAGAGCATAAAATGTCTCTTACGTGGTCATGAAAAACAAATTCCCAATAGCTAAACGAATAAATATCTATGTACCTTAATTGATAATTGTATATCACTAACACACAAGTACACATAGATAGAGAGACAACTTGATTGTAGCCAAGGATTTATTTATTTTTGAATAATCATTTCAACTTTACACATGGGGAACATAGGATTTTATTTTTTGTGTGATTAGTACTTCAAACTACATAATATGTATATTAAACAGATGTGCATACCTCGTCTTCTCTATCTTCATCATCGGTTCCGTCGATGCCTATCAAAATAATAAACAAACACGTAACAGTGAGGTTGTAAACATGTACTTTTGAAGAACAAAGTACATCGCCAACAGTGATTTGAAAATATGAGACATCAATGTGGACATTAGAATGTTTTGCGGAAATAATAAAATTAGAGTCAGTAAAAGATTTCACTAAAATATTTATTTCTAAAAATAGCGCGTAAAATCAGGTGCGCGCTTTCGTTTAATAATCGACAAGATAGAATAAAAATTCTTACTGAATGACAATTTTGGACTCTTTTTGACAATATATTAGAGAAATGTTGTATATGAGTCAAAATGCAAGATGTTACACTAATATATTCATATTTCCTCTATTAAAGGCTGGTAGAAATCATCGAAATAACCGAGTATACCACATTATCTATGCGGGAAACAGAGCTATGTATCATAAGCACAGAATACGCACGCGACATTATCTGTCCGCATTTTTTAATCTTACATGCTTGAGTTGATAAGCTACCAGTAAAATCACTATCATATCGTTTGTTGCGCTCAAATTTTTAGGTTTGACAGTGCACAGCTGTTAGAGTTTTGATCAACACTATCAACCCAATGCACTATCGGTGCGGTCGTCCCAGGCAGTTAGTTCTTTCGCTTTTTATTCTGCAGAATTCCGTTTAGTTCGTAATGCAAGCCAAGATATGTTATCTGTGTACTCCGCTTTTATGAGCTCCAAGAATTATTTTTTTCTAGTCTGCATTTCCTCATCATGCATCATCATTGCCCGCCCCCACAGTAGGGTGCCACACTTTTTGATACTGTGCCCTATTTGTAGAGCCAGCGACTCCTTTTCAATAGATTGATATGGTTTATCTAGGTTGTCATCATTCTCTATATAAATACACATTGCTTTAACGATGAGGTCAACATTTTTACAGTTGAGAAACTCTTTAATGACGCACTCTTTGATCTCATATGCTCCAACAACCGCGCCAGCTTCCTCATATTCGACCGAATCATTTTTGATTGACTTATTCCATGCTTTAAAACCCATTATTCACCGAATAGAAGTATCGTATGCTGTCAGATTTAGCAATTAACCCTGCCTGATCGCCATGCAAGGACTTCAACACTTCCAGCATTCCTTCAGTTGTTAGGGGTCTATTAATTAGGCGTTGTGACCTAAACAGAAGTCTACAATCTCTTTCGCCGGTTGATGTATTGGGTGATTTAACATGGTATTTACAGCGCTCTCTGGCATGCTGCGACAAATCCGTATTTAACAAAAAACGAGTAACAATGCGGACATGGCGTATAACCTAATGACGATAAGGAACCCATTTTCGTTTAGGATGGGCGTCTTGCAATTATTAGTGACCCTACATTTTTCAATACATTTATGTTATATGCTTAAAATCACCTTGATTGATTACTAACTGAAGGTTGTCTTGTAGATTTTCATAGCGTGACACCTTTTAAGGTGTCGCGCTATCTTTGAACACACAGTTTCACAGAACGCACAACAATGTCGAACATCGTATACACGTTGTTCGCAGGAATTCGATGAGGCTGGAAGTTTAACCTGTTAAAAATACAAATACAGAACAAATACCAATATACACAATTAAAGCTGAAATTCAAAATATTCTTTAATTTAGTTATACATAAGTCTTCTGATTTTCAACACATCAGTACAGCGGTAGAATGTAGATAGATGACAATTGTCGTCAATTATTGATTATACGTTATACTGCAACGAGATAGCCTGAATGTATTTACATTTATCCTTTTCCGTAGTTCTCACATACACTATAGTTTTTAATACATATATTTGGAAGCCACACATGATGAATTGCATAAGTAGTATATTGAGGAGGATTATACCCATCACCAATGTTTAGCTATACATACTATGTTTTATAGATAAGGAACAATACATACGCATATACACTGCCGTAGATTAAGATATACCGTAACATAGTTATTTTTAACCAACTTTCTTTTTAGGCATAGTACACAACATATTGTAATCATATGTTAGTGATCTTCTGTGGAAACGAACATTTACTAAACTATCGAATTTTTGTATTGCACCATGTAGTGTTTAAATAATTCATCTTATGCGACCACAAATTACGGTGTAGAAAACTAAATAGAATGAAAATCATTTCTACTTGTCGTATTATTGAAGCCTAATTTTCAATAGTGCATCATCGTTGTGTATATGTGTGTACCTACACCAAATGACAAAAAAGAATGAGCCATCCTATTTAAATATGATTATTATTCACAATATTAGTTTAATTATATATTTTACTGTGCACTGATAAGCTTGTCACGAAAAAAGGAATTAAATATGGTATACAGGACAACTAGCAACTCATTTTCCCTTCACAAGAGATCCATACATGCGATTTGATCGCAGGTTTGTCTTTTTCAGATGATCAGGCGAGTTTCCTCTTTTTGAACAGTAGATATCCTTATTGAACTCTACCAACCATCATCCAACAGTCATTCTTGGTAAGTCCATCTGTCTTGCACAAACCTTCCTAACCTTCAACATGCAACATTGCTCGGTCCAGAACAAATGTATTGTTCATATCCAACAAACTAACTGAACAACAAAAGTACTTTTTGTAGTTTTAGTTCGTGTTTTTAGGTACATACAAAGGCCTAGGTACAAATGCCTGAACCAATGAAATTGAGTGAAGACTTCTAATTCAATGTAGAAATGTAGAAATCGTACTTTCTATATTAATTATAAATAAACAATTGGTTATGTTATTTTTTATATTTATATACTACTTACTTACTAATAACAATATAGTAGTGGATATATTAATTTTCAATTTTTTTAATGAATAGATATGTTTGAAATACTTTTATTATGTTTTTAGTATTATAAATAATCATTTAAATTAATTTTAAAAATGTATACATTTAAAAGTATGAAGTCTTGTCTCTTCCTAATATTACTCTATGATTACAAATATAAATTATAAAGATTTTTAAACTTTCGATAGAGCATTAGTACATGTGTTTATATATTAAGCAGAAACAACGTGACGAACATACCCAAGGAGAACCAAAAAGAACATGAAACAAAAACCTCACTCACAGGTCTGTTAAAAAATCAGAAAAGTAGAACAGTTAATGTCTGAATAATATTGTCTACTGAGTTTTTTTATATATTTTTAAAGGAAGTATGTGTACTTACTGGTTATTACTTTCCATTGTTTATCTGCAAATTAAACATTTCAAATTATCTAAAAATTGAAATACATCAGATTACCAATAAATTTATATGTATTTCATTTTCACTTTTCGTAAGTGTGTTGAAGTTGTTTACAGTTCATCAAAAGTAATAAAATTCTATAGATAAATCAAGCAGTATTTTGATAACTTAGCATGATATTTAAAGCAGCATACAATGGAAATATAAAAATGTAAATTGTAATCCGAAAATATTGACTAATAGGTGAATTTTTACAATTATATTAGATATATATCAGACCTGCCAACTGTTCTGCTTTTCGTGGGACAATCCCGCTTTTTGAGGCTTTCCCGCGATAGTAGAGATATGTACCGCGTTTTAAAATATATTGCTTTAAAAAAATATGTTTAACGTTTTTTTAATAACAGTAGTTTTAGTTAATCTTCAGGCATGAGATTCTTCCGGCTTTTTGGGACCATTTTGGTGTGGTCTCGAGATTCGACCAAATATGCCATAAAATATAATCCTACCCCCCCTCACCCATCCACCCACAAACTCGTGGAATATTGTATTCTTGGTAGACAATCATTGTTATGACCTTTATATTATGTAATCTATCATCATGTTTGTACTGTTAACATAATCTCATAGTGAAATAAAAAGCCACAATTAACTAAAAAGATGCATATTTACGGACCAACGTTTACTTCAGTGGTGACGACAAACCGCCTGGAAAGAAATCTGACGCTGGAGGTCATTCATTGTCACAATCTCACATGCTGAAATTTGTAAATATCATTCCGACTGTCATCTCGTCTGAAGAACAGAACGCATTTCAGCTTGAAGTACGACGATTCCACATAACAGTCAATGTCCCTGAATATAATTCATCACAACAACAGCTCGACGATTGGTGGTATTCCCTTCGACATCAATTTCCTATCCTTTCGAAGTCAGTGCTTGCTCTGCTTTCATGCTTCCATGGTCCACAAGTGGAATCAGCCTTCAGCATTATGGGTGATGTTCTTGACCCACAATCCAGCCGTCTCCGTATTGAGACTCTCCAAGCCATCCAAACGATCAAGTATGGTCTCAAAGCAGCCAATAAAACATCAATACAATATTTCCAGCGAAGCGATGTAGCCCATGATCCGGTGGACTCCCAACTTTCGTACAACATTCGCAATGCCTACAATAGATATACTCACGAACAAGAAGAAAGGCGCAGTATTCTGTCTGAAAAAAAGAAGTTGTTGGCAATTACAGCTGGAATATCGAGCTCAAAATCTAAAGCGAAGGCAGTGTCTCTACAAGCAGTGAAAATTACGAGGAGAATTTACCATCAGAAGTTAGTCATTTCCTAAAAAACGCAAACTTTCGAAAGATTAATGAATGACCCATTTTTTTGTAAATTGGATTAACATTGTCTACTAAATACGATACATATTTTATATAAAACTATTTTGCTACCTTCAGTTTAGTACATTTTCTAATTACTTCTTATGAACGTCTTCCAGCAATATATTAAATGTACTACATGATATATTTGTGGTTTTAATCGCTCAATATTATTTATATATATATTATTGTGCCTAAACTTTAAGTACTATAATGTCAGTCAATCACTGTTTACTCCCATTACAAGCCGTGTTCCATTTCCAATTTTGCACGTATGCAATATAGTATTTACAATTGTTTCAAATGTACAGTCAGTATCTAGTAGTTTCTGAATTGAGTTCATCATTGTGTTGATCATATTGCTCGTTGTAAATTTAATTTAATCATGCTAACAAAGAAGCACTTTTTTAATACTTGATTTGGTGATTTAATTTCTAAATTAAATTTATTATTAAACATTTAATATTTCTGGTGTAAATAATAATATAAATATTGAGATTAAATTAGGTGTGAATAATGTTATTGTTCATTAATTTTCGTGAATGATTTTAATTTATACAAGCATCTCTGTATTCAAAATTTTAAGCATTTTGTAAAGTACATACTATATTATCATGCAATTAAGATGTCTGTTTCTTAATTGTATATAATTACCTCTCGTGTTTAATGAACTATTGCGGTTTTTGTATATTTTGTACATAATTAATATGTGTACATTTATTATCACAATATTAACATTTTATTAATAAAATAAAGT
>JAYRBW010058735.1:0-10839 GCA_036023295.1 Invenusta paracnida | reverse complement strand
CACAATGTTAACTTGTTGTTCACAATCAATGTTAATCACAACACAATCACAATGTTAAATTGTCAAAAAAATTGTCATCTTCTAATTCGAGGTCAAATTGATTATTTTAAATGCCGCGCTATTTACAAACAAATATTGACCAATCAGATATAAATAACAGGTATAAAACAGTAGATATCTACTTAATTTTAAAAAGTAGGTCAAGGCGTAAACGAATCAAATTACAACCAATAGTAAACAAATTAATTCAACGTTATTGTTTTCAAAGAAAAACGACGTATTTTTGTTACTGTTTTTTAATAGTTTTTTTCTACTCTAAACAGGGGAGTATCAATGGGTACACTTTGGTGGCACAAAGATCCAAGATGGTGGACAAAATGCAGGTTTTGCATATTTTGGTGTCGAATTTTTCTCCAATGAAATTTCAATGTTATACAAGTCCCTGGTCAATTTGAATGACATTTATTTGGTTCCACTCATAGAAATTAATCAATATATACGTACATAGAATGACTATCTTAACTAACATATATCCTTTAAAAAATTTGAGTACATATTATATACTAACTTATTTACATGCAATTATAGAAAAGGTAAATATACACAGAAAACACAGAAAAAATCGCTTTCCTAGATGTAAAATTCGTAAAAAATTTAAAGAATTATTAAGCAATAATTTATACAAAATTGTAAGATATTGAGATACGTCAAGTTTTACATCAAGCATATTTCATCGAACCCAAAAATCAAAATGGAAAAATCATTTAGAGTTTAAAAAGTATTTTTGTGTTGACCTATAAAAAGTTGAACAATTAAATAAACATATATAAAAAGTCTTATTGAAGATTTTTATAAAATAAAACATGCTTATAATGTAAATTCTTATGACAAATTATATTACGATTAATTTTGAAAAACATTTCCGTGTGATTTTCTCTATAAAAGTAAGCGTGGAATACGAAATCCGACCTAATTCGAAGTTCATTTATAATCACATATGTTCTTAATATTGTTTCATAGTTTACATAATTATTTTAAAGTAGAATGATCCTCTTGAGATTTGAAGGAGTTGCTCAAGTTAGAACAGTTTTAGCATTCCACTCAAAATATTATGAAGACTTATCATTATGGAAACATACAATTTGTAAAACTCCCAAATAAATGTCAAAATTAAAAGTTAGAAAAACATGTCAATTTGTTTTTGAAGATTTTAAACCATAATATTGTGCATACATAATAACAATATTTCAAACTATTTCTATTACCACACTGTGACTATGAAATGCGTGTTGCAAGTAATATAAATTCGCTGACTTTTTAAAATTTAAGTTTAATTAAATTAACAAATGTTATATATAGTACTATATAGTCTATCTATTTACATATATTTTAATACTGTTATTTTTATTTTTATTTTGCATAATTGGACTTTAACCCCCTAGAATCGAAAACACATAAACTGAAGACGTATGTGGATAAACATTTACTTACGCATGTAGACGTAACATATCAGCAAGGAAAATTATAAATATATTTCTAGCAATAACGACTGCCTACTAATATATAGAAGAGAGAAGAAAAAAGGCGTGGAGGTCTGAAAATTATGTAAATTATATCTCGCGGTTATAAATTTAAATAAAACAAGCAGACTGCAACATGTCAAACGTAGTATATATACTTACACAATCAATGAGAAGCAATAATGCTCCATATTTTGGTACTTCATTTATATATTACATAAGTATATTATTATACTTTCATATATATTTCGTAAAATCTCTTTAACATCACAATTATTTGTTATTAGTATAAAGTGAACTTGTACAATTAGGTGTCATAATGCAAAAAGTACATCGAAAACATCACTGGATATATGCACTAAACACAAAAGCATATTGATATTGTTTATAGAGTGAATATTTTTTATCGTTATTTAAGTTATTCTTTTGTGATACATATTTTCACCGTGAGTAAAGTCAAAGTCAAATCTATGAGCTTAATTAAGATTGAGAATATAGACATAAATCGCTGCAAGAAAAATATTTAACTTTAACAAAAGTGAGAAAATATGAATGTTTTCTGAGGTGGGCATATGCGTCAATTTCATAATTATTTATAAACTAGTGACTACAAATTAAACCATATGTAGCATGTCTTTCATTCATTTTTTATCTGAATTATTAATATATTTTCAAATTATTTTTTAAATATTTTCTGTGAATTATACAAAGCTTTTTTTAGAAATGTTTTATGCTACCCGCTATACATAATAATATTTCGTTCATTTTACTTTACTGCATCTTATGTCTTGTTTAGTATTTCTAACCCTCGTTCTGCCTTCCATTTTCTTTCTGTATATACGCTGAATATTATTATTATGAATAAGAAGTTGAAAATATTGAGCCGTGCGTCTAAAAATATATATAATTTCTTTTCTACTACAAATTGTTTAGATTTTTCAACTCTTATTAATTATACTTGCCACACTTGTTGCGCAGCAACATTTGATGCTTTTTTAAAGTAGTTTTATTCCACAAGTCAAAGCAGTAAAAAATCATACTAAAAGAAATAGAATCACGAAAACAGTGTTACATCTGTCACAGGAGATATTCTTTTCATTTCTACTCTCCCCATCTCGTCAATAGCACGCCTCGACAACGTCAAGAGCTACTTGGCCCTACGCCAGGTACCCCCGCACCTCCAGGACAAGGTGATCAAGTGGTTCGACTATCTCTGGAACACCAACAAGATTACCGACGAGGAGAAGGTACTTAGCAGCCTTCCCGACAAGCTCAAAGCCGAGATTGCCATCCACGTGCACCTCGACACACTCAAACGGGTCGAGATCTTCCAGAACACCGAAGAGGGCTTTCTCTCGGAGCTGGTGCTACAGCTTCGTCCTGTCCTCTTCTCACCGGGCGATTTCGTTTGCAAAAAAGGTGAATAAAGTAGAATAAATTGATGTATGGTAACAGAGAGAGTCGGCTTCCATATATACAGATAAGTTATTAAGTTGCCATGCTTCAAAATGTAACTAATTCATATGCTTTACGGCTTATAATATTTTATAGAAATAATATTATACAGGTATAAATTAAATGCATTTGATCTTTTCGGTCTTTTTCATTCTCTAATCTAAAGCGATTGCATGAGGTCGCACCTTTCAATTGAAAACAACATTATTTTTAGGCTCTTTTCCACAATATAGCTCCAGAATAAAATGTTCTTCGTCATACAAAGATATTTAGAATTATTCCTACAAATGTCAGAGCAATTAGGTCAATGAAACCCTCACAAAAATAATATATTATATGGTATTGATTAATTATTTGTCTCTATAATGTGTATAATGTGCATGTGTGTGAACACATATTTGTGTTTATATTAAATTGATACTGATTATATTTTAAATATGTTTGGACTGATTAATCAAATTTAAAGACCCCTTCCGCATTTTTTCTATCATTTTAAAATGCAAAAATGAAGCAATCTAAGCTTCCGTGGCTTTTCCCAAAATAAAATGTTACTATTTTAGCACTATATTCAAGATTGTGCACCAAAAGGAGTGTACAAATGCACACCTTTGTAAAAGAATAGGCAAAACATACTTTTGATATAAACATGCATATCTCTCAAATTCAACGAAACTCTGATTCGGGTACTGACTAATTTTATGCAATAATTCACAAATTACAATACAAATATGTTTTCCTACAAACTATTTAAAATATATATTTTTTAATTTAATTAATTGTATTTTTAAAAAAATATGGAAATTCACACTTTTACTTACTTTTTAATACAATTATTTTACCTAAATATGTTTGCAATGAAATATGTTAAAAAACGCATCTTTATTTAACTACACTCGAAGTTTCAAATCTCTATTAGGAAGTTTAAAATTATTGGAGGGGTCTTAAGGAGTCCCTCCTCCGCGGTTAAAAGCCCGGTATATGCTGGGGACTAAAGACTTTTCCTACAAATGCGTCTTTAGGCTCTTGTTTAAAATACACTTGGAAATGTTAAAAACATATCAAGCTCCTCACCCGCAACAGGTAAAATAGTTAAACCGAATCTTTTCTTACAAGATGGTTCGTCACTATATACACTTGGCTACGCAAAGGAGAGTGATTACCTAACGGCAACGGTTCCTTCTTGTGGTCTTGGACTTCGAATCACGTCAAGTAGGCAACTCAATAATAATAATAATAACACTGACAGAATAATTGTGTACATTATACACTGGAATATTTTGGTGTTTAATTTTCAAATATTCCGTTAATAGATGAGTAACTTAACTTATGGTACACGCTGCATATTTATAGCATGTTATAGTTGATGTGTTTTTGGACTTTACTGAAGGTGCTCTATTGAGCCTGTTTCTAAAATGCGCTTTCTAAGCTTTAGGTTTACCTGAATTCTTTTAGTATGTTATAGGGATTTGTTAATATTTATATCAATATTATTCAAACTATATTGTTCATTGTAAGAAATAAAAGAGAAAACAAAAACTATAGGGAGCAATTTTATGACACGTGCCAGATTTTATTACAGAAAAGCTTTAATTACAACTTGTCAACAATGAAAATAATCCATATAAAAAGTGATATCCACTTTGTTGGATATTTTTAATTAACAATAATAATTTGATGAATATATCTTCGTATGGCTTAATTATTTGTATCTATTTAATCAAAACAGCTAGATTATTATTATTTTAAACCTATTTTTAAAATAGTTAATCAAGGACTTCTATTATTAATAATATAATAATAATATAAATCCTTGATAGTACTATTTAATACAATTGCGATACACTATCAATATACCTAATCAATTTAAATTTCCATAATAATTCCATTCAAAAAATAAAACTATCTTATGTTATTATTTTGAATTTTTCGAAATTGTCTTAAATAAAATATAAATCATTTACGCAGAAGTCTTTATTACCGAAAGTGTTGAATGGTATTATGTATTTAAAAACTAAAACAAAGATTATTTTACAATATCATATTTAGAAACTAATTTATTTGACAGACGTATTAGATTATTGTAAAAACAAGATTAATATGTAAAATAATTTACAAATGATTCATGGGAACCTTATGTATATATACCATACATGCATAAAATCGATTTTTGTAAAAAAGATATCTTGATAATTAAATTGTTTTTTCCAATTGAATATATATATATATGTATATATAACAATATAATTAAATGGTATTACAATGTAGGGAAAATTTAATAAGGTAAATTAAATTTTCTATACTATTTTAATAATATCTTGCTAAGCATTTTTTAATCTGTTTCATCAGACTTATTTCAATACATGTATATCAATATGTGTTTTCAATTTATATTAAATAATTATACATATATATACCGACTTTGGGGGTTTTTTATACCGACTTTACTATGATTTCATGTGTATAATAATGTATTTACTTTGTCCATTTTTGTTATTTTTTTGCTTTATGTATATAACTATCTTTTCCGTTACCATTTGGTATAAATTTATTTAAAACAGTTTTCTATATGTTTAAAACGCATTAATTCTTGATACAGTTTGTTTTTTAAATAAACCAGATAGCATAGCTTATTATCAATAGCATAGCACTTATACCAATAAATGATTATTAATAATTGTTCCGTCGAATTTTATTAATTAAAAACTAAATTATTTTAAAATGTGATACATTAAGAAGTTTATAATTACAAATAAATTTATTTTTGAAATTGTTTTATGGCTTGTTTTAATAATCGATTAAATTGTCTTTTAAAATATATTCCATTATCTTGTTTTATTCCAAAGTTTACAGTAAATATTTTAATTATCTTTTAATAATCTCATATGTATTCATTGTTCTTTCACTTTTTCTTCTTCTATTTCTATTTTCTATTTTCAAATTTCAGTAATCCAGATAAGTGTAGGCTTTCCATAACATTTTTGTATTCTTCTATTTTTAGCTATACTTCTTTGTTATATGTATATTTGTGTTTTTGAAATCATCTATGTCATATTTTTTTATGTAATTCTGTTTTTCTTATTCTTCTTTGTTAACAACGTCATCCAAAATCAATTTCTTTTTCTGTCTACCACTTATTTTCTTGTCTTTACTTGTTTCTATTTGTTGTAATCTTCTTCTTCTTATTCCTCATGGTCTCTCTAATTATCTTATATTTCTTTTTTCAGTTTTTTCTTCATCGATGGTATTATTAAGTATTATTTCCCCTTTTTTCGATCACCTTTATCTCTTTAATCATATATTTCTTGTCTTTTCTTCTTTCCGACAATTATGTAAGTATCTTTTCTTCATTCTCAGTTTTATTTCTATTATGCTTTTTGTAATTTCCATTACCTACTTTCGTTACATTTCTCCGATACTAATTACTACACAAACCCATGTATTTGAATGATACTGTCGACCAACCCTATTCATCCACTCTCATCTGTAAGGCGAGGTTGGGAAGGAGATGTACATCGTCAACAGAGGCCGCCTACACGTAGTCGAGGACAGCGAAGACTCTCCAAACGGTCGAGTTCTGGCCACCCTCTGTCCAGGCAGCTACTTCGGTGAGATATCGATCCTGAACATGGGCACTGCCGGGAACCGACGTACCGCCTCGGTCAGATCTGTTGGCTATTCGGACCTCTTCTGTCTGTTCAAGGGAGATCTCTGGGACGTACTCAAGGAGTATCCGGCAACTCGGGTGAATTTGGAAGGGATTGCAGCTCGCCGACTTCGGGACTATGAGAAAAAACAGCCCTTCAGAGAGGGTAGGCGAAAGAGGAATATTCCATCGCACTAACATTTATCTGTAAACAAAATAATTATTTTCTAATTATTCTAACTATAAAAAAAATGTCAAAAGGTGAGGGAAAAATGTAAGTTCAATTATTCCACTTTTTAGATTTTAACAATTTTTTACAAAAATAAGTATAATATTTTTTATTACTTTTCAAATATGTAGTAGTATAAATGGTTAAAATTTATAATTTTTTAATTGAAAATATTACCTTTTAACAGCTAAGTTTTTAAATTAAATACGTATTTTCAGATGGTGACAAAGCATGTGAATTTTTTATAAAAAAAAATGAAATAACACTGACAATATAGAAAGTATGAAACTTATAAAGTGCTCGGAATTAAATAAGAAAATAACAGTTTAAAATTAACACATAGAACTATTGAGTTTTCTTTTCTTTTAATTCTACAAGTTTAACATTTCTCCTTATAAATACATTTATCATATTTTTACTTTGACATATAAAGGGTTGTAATACATGATTGTGTGTGTACATATATAGTGTATGTATCGGCATGTTCGGACAATTGATAAATAAATAAAAGTATTTACTTTTTTAATGCCAAACAGACTAAAAAACACAACAAAATAATAACTAACATTTAAGTATGTATAAAATTTGTGATTAAAATGGAATAGCAATTATTCAAAATATCACCTTTATGATATAAAAATTCACCACTAATGTCATAATTTGGAGCTGTTCTTGTTATTTTAGTTTACCCTGGAAACAAATTTTTAAACTAGCTACGTTAATTGAAATTCCATCAAAGAAATTCTGTGCATATGCATACGGTCACTTAATTATATCCACCCATTGAGTATATATATATATTCCTAATGCCTTCCAGCCGTGATGAACCGATGTCGCAGTACCCCCGGTCTTGTCGAGTCCCAGCGCCCCACCGCAGACTCCAGCTCCGCCATTCTTCTCCTCCAAAAGAGCTCCTCTTCTGCGGCCCTAATGCCCCCTCGTGGCCCCGGCACCTCCAATTTTCCTCTCCACCAATCGTGCATAGAGATGACTTACTCTGAGCCGGGCAGAGATGCAAAAGACAACGCAACGTCAACTTTGTCGGCCGCCACTAAGACAATCGTGGGGGAATCTTCCGTAACCTCAAAATCTCATCAAACTTCCGCAACAACTCCATCTTCTGGGGGACAAAAACTCCCTATCAACACAGCCACAACAAGCAAATTTCCTAGACTAAATGTTCCTCTCATTAGCATTGATCGAGCGATATCACCAAGCTGCAGCAGTCAGCCTAACTCACCCAGAAAGATGGCAACAGTTTCGGCCATTATCCCGGTAGCAATGAGTGCTGCTGGGGTTGAATCCTCGGTCTTAATCAGTGAGCTTTCCAGACTGAGACAACGAGTTGTTACCTTAGAAACGGAGAACACAAGTCTGCAAGTGAAACTACGCCAACAGACCTCGAATTTGGAGTCCCGGTTGACCCAGTTGGAGATACGAGGTCGTTGCCATGGAGATGGGGCATGTGTTTCGGATGACGTAAGCTCCCAGTTCAACGAATCAACGTCACTCTTGTCAAGTGTGTCTTCGAGCGATAATACTACCCGATCGAGAAACGAGTCTGTGATATAAAACTCTGATGAATTATTATAAGTACAGAAAGGACACATTTAATAGCTTTAGAACGCAAATAAGTGCGGTTATTTAAAAAATGTATTCTATCAGATCTTGTTAATATACTCACTAATCCTAATTTAGACACACTGGGGAAACACAATGAAATCATATTTTACAAATTACATTGTCTAAATCAATGGAAATTTAAGATTACACACTTTAAGATTATTAATGAAACTATTAAGCAATCTGGTTGAGGTGATCGACTAGACTCTTAAATAGAAGACACACATGGTGGCGTAGTGGTCAGTGGGACGGGCCACTAAGTCAGCTTAAATCCCAGCTTTGTTTACGAGTAATTTTGCATATTTCAGCTTGAACTTAATAATGAGTGAGCTATATATGGTTCACATGTATACATGTATGTATGCATGCCACAAAGACAATTTAACAGTATGATCAGTTAAACTTTTTGTGGAAATGGCTACACAGAACCTACGCAGTAAGACGCTGCCTACATACAAGTAACGAAAAATATTGAAAGAAATTACGATTTCTACGCTAATTTAATTGTTATATTTGTATACATTAAATATGGCTATGATGAGTAATACATTATTAAAAAAAGTATAATGAATGAAACAAATAAGGAATTGTGTACGTCATTGTTTCTTTCATGAATACTTTTTACTACAGAATAAAATATATTACCTACCCTGTATGACAACACAACATTGAATCATTTAAACTGCAGTAAAAATCATGCAACAAAAATAAATTAAATATAAGATTATAAGCGGAAGTATTTACACTGAAAATATAATACCTACGAACTAAAAAATACTTTGAACTGTTACAAGCAGTTTAAATTAACATTAATTGACTTAACCAACTATTGTCATGACCTGATTTCCTCTTGCTCGTTTTTGTCTTTTTTCCCGCATTATGATTGGACATTTATCAATTATACGGCCTTCATTGAACTTTCAACGCGTGAACTTATGCTCTTTTTTTATACACATGATATTAAAATACTATTAGAGTGAGATTGAAGAATGTTTAGGACCTTAATCCTATCCATACCCAGTTTTTTTGCACTTCCATTTTCTGGGCAGGGGACTTATTAGGCCACTATAATTGTTAAACTTTCCAATAGAGTCGAGTGTTTAAACTTCGCATGTAGATAAACAAAGATGTTTGTAACATATTCCACTGAAAACATGTTTACATTATTTAAAAATTATTAAAATTAAATTAACCAAAAAACTTACTTTATTGTACATTTTTTAAACTATTACACAAAATTAATCAGTACCCAATTAAGAATTTCGTTGATTTTAAAAAAGTGTGCATTTTTTTATCTATGTAAAAATGTATGCTTTGCTAATTGTTTACAATTATGCATTTTAGGATATTGTCACGTGACCATCTTTGTGGGTGTATAATAATGAATATAGCGCTGAAAGTTGTATAATTTTAGTTTGGGTGGAGAAAGTCACTGAAGATTGTATTGCTTCAATTGTTTATTTAAAAATCACAGACGAATTTCAGATCTGGGTATGGATAGGGTTAATCTATTTGGATTCCTTCTTAACAATGAATATACACTCATTGTTATGTATATTCGTACATCATATTATATATATATATATTAGTATGCTATATGTATAACATTGTATCGTTATTAAATGTAATATAAAAAATGAATTACGTATTAATACTTAAAATTCATTGAAACTACCCCAACGTATAATGGAAATATGTTACTCTTGAATATTATTATAAAAAAAGAGAATGCATTTAGTATGCTATTTATTGATATTTTTTTAGATACATGTATATAAAATGAAGAACAATTTTGTAAATAGTATCACATCCGATTTCCAAATCGAGATCCAAATCTTATGCAACTTTTTGTGTTATAAAATGTAATATCTTCATTGTACTTTAGCTTTATGCTGTGTTGGAGTCTCAATAAAACCCACTATATACATATATTTCATGACAAAGTTTCTTAATTTTATGAGCGTGCAATATCTATATAATATAGAAAAAAGATAACTTTACTACCTTAATTTTATGAATATATTTTCAAAATTACATTTTGTAAGATTGCGCTGCGTAAATATTGAACATACAATTATAGAATACTTTTTAATACGTGTTACATGTAAATAATACATGTAAATATAAAAATAATGAGCATTAGACTTGTGCAATAATTGTTATTACATATTGTCGAAAAGGTTATTTTCCGAATTTTATTTTACGATTACCCTTAGCAATCCATTAATTAACTTTTTTTCTTATGTCAAATCAAGAGTACACATAGCGATATGCGTATATATATATGCGTATACTGATTTCCAAAATAAATGGAAAAACTTGCTAATAAAACAAAACGGGAAGCAATTTTTATCAATCAATATGAGGTA
>JAYRBW010058724.1:0-10839 GCA_036023295.1 Invenusta paracnida | reverse complement strand
CTTAACTTTATATCTATGTTAACCAAGAACTTTATAAAAGATTTTCATGTTATCTGTGTAAATATACATTTTTAAATTAAAATTATAGATTTAACAATGTTGGTCAGTTTTTGGTCATTATTTTGATTTTCACCCATATGCATAAATTAGACATTCAACTAGTGAAGCCATTTGCTTAAGAATTATTGTATTGTAATAATTATTATTGTAAATGTTGCTTTAAATTTTTTTGAACTCATTTGACTATATTAATGTGTATTAAATGCAGTACATCATAATAAGCATATGTTTTCTTTTTAACATTGTGTAATACTAATATTTGGATATTTTATCAGTTAAATAGTTCTTTTCGGTTACATTAATATTTACAACAATATTTTTTTAAATTTAAAATTCATCACCATTTAGATATTTTTTAACATACAGTTTTGGTACATACCGTTTTTTAGGACGTACTCGAAATTCGTGAATGTACTCGATTTGTTTGGCAATGTACTGGAATTTTGAGTAATGTGAGTATACAATATTACTATTCTGCTGCATTACTACCAGCTGCTGTATTGCATGAAGTACGCAGAGAAGAAGAACATGCAGCAGAATTGGTACAATCGCTAAAAAAGGACGGAAACAATTGGGGAAATATTAGATATACGAACTAACAAATTTTTTGACAATTCTCATCTGCTGTCTGTAATATATAGATATTTAAGAAAATGTATATTATATATATATATAAATATATTCTAATGTTTTGCGTACTTGAATTGAATGTACTCTAATTTAAAAAAAAACGTTGACACTATTTTTTTATAAATGAATAAATCAATGTTGTAACCATAAATGATAAATTTGTTATACATTTCTCCAGAACAGAAATACTAGGTCGGACAGTTCGAAATATTGTTTTGTTTTATACTGTCTACTCCAATTTTTTATTCATTGATTGCTAAAACATTTACAAGTATTTTCTGGGTTCATTTATTATATAAAATCCATTTTTATATGTTGGATTTCTTGAATGGGGATGACAATTAAGTATTTCATGATACTACATTTGTAATCTTAAGCTATTAGTCATTTTTGTAATTTTATGCCTTAAGTATTACTTTATTTTAACAACCTAATGTATTACTAAATATATCATGTTACTATCATATGATTTATACGCCAGTTTTTATATTATTGAAATTTATTTTAAAAAGTGAATAGAGTAGACACCAAGAATTACCTTTGCAAATATGTTTACAAAAATAATAATAATAGGAGAACGAGTGCTGTTTGATATTGAGAATAGTAAAAAAAATAACTGAAGAATGAAATCAAATAGATA
This sequence comes from Invenusta paracnida, assembly GCA_036023295.1. Lineage (NCBI taxonomy): Eukaryota > Metazoa > Platyhelminthes > Proseriata > Coelogynoporidae > Invenusta > Invenusta paracnida. The sequence goes on along the minus strand of JAYRBW010058724.1, from coordinate 9,509 downwards.
AAACTTGTTATTGAAATAATATAATATAAAATAAATTAAAATTCTTTAGCTACCAAAGCTAATCCGCTAAGAATAGTACAATATTGATTCCATATTTCGCTTTGTTATTGTTAACCAAAACGGTTTGTAAACTTAGTACCTACCTCTATTTGATATTTCTTCATTTAACGCAATGTCCCATTCCTTGACGTCCTCTTCATTTAACTAGTTATGTCCGATTCCATGGCGTCTTCATTTAATTCGCTATGTCCCATTCCCTGACGCCGTTTCCCTTTCTCCCTTTCAGGAAAATGAATACCTCGAAATGGACATGTCGCGTGTGCACCTATGAGAACTGGCCGGCCTCTAGTAAGTGCGTCATCTGCAACTCTGTAAAACAGGCGCCTCGCATAGAAGATGAGATCTACAAGTTAGCTCTGTCTTCTGCGGCCGTCGCTGCTGATACCGCTTACCAGGCGGTAGATGAGGAAGAGGAAGATGAAAATGACGATTCATCGCCACCACCAGTCCCGTCTACACCTCCACCGCCATCACAGGCATCCTTGATCATTGAGGAGGCTGCCACCAATATCTCTCAGGCATCCTCGCCACATCCACCACCTATGCCGCCTGTAACGGTGTCCGTGGCACCCTCCAACTCCCCACCGATCCCACCAGTGGGAGATGCGCGGCTCAAGTGGTCCTGTACCGCTTGCACCTACCACAACTGGCCTAAAGCGCGCAAGTGTGTACAGTGTCGAACAACCCGGAGTCGACGTGCCTCCCCGACCCTGGGTGCTCAGTCTTCGCCTAGTCTTTCGGCAACTGAACACCAATCATCACAACCGCAGCCACCACCAGCAGTATCCTCTCAGCCGCAGCCACAGCCGCAGCCACAGCCGCAGCCACAGCCGCCGCAGTTGAAACAGCAGCAGGACAGCAAGTGGTGCTGCCGGAAGTGCACTTATGAAAACTGGCCCAAGAACCAGCACTGCGTCATGTGCCACGCCTCCAGAGAACCCTCGCCCGCCGCCAGGGAAGCTATGAGTAATCGGGATGAAGAAGCGGCGACCTCGACAATTGGGAATGCTGCGGCGGCACCAAGTAGTGAGAATAGCCGACGCCAAGGGGGGAGCAGTGTGGCGCCATGGAGTGAGGATACCTGGCGCCGGGTGAAGACAAGTGTTTCGGGGAAGGACTGGCTTTGGCTCAACGCCTGTCGAGGCGCTGTAGAGGGCGATTTGGCAGCAGTAGACGCTTATCTTGCTGATGGGGGTAGCGTGAATCGGAAGATGACAAAGGCCGACTGCCGACTGCTTAATCGATCGCACGCCTACGAATCAGGGATGACGCTCATAAAGCTGGCACTCAAGTTTCAACGTGAAGATCTCATCGACCTGATAGTATCGAGCCTGGAGAAGTCAGCACTGTCAACGCCGAGGAAGCGGATGCCCTGTCATGTCAATCCTGAGTTGGCGACAGATATCAGGCGCCACTTCGCGATAAATCTTCGTCAGCGCAAGGGCGACTTCGCCTGCTACTACGTCTTTGAGCATAACACATTTGCTCTCCCAGCAGAGATAGAAACATTGCCGCAGTCGGTTCAGGAGCGTCTTTTCACTGAGCTTCTTGATGCGGATGTACAGAAAGGTAAGAATTCTCAGTTTATTGATTAGTTTGAAATGAAACAATTTTGTTTACTTTTTAGTTGTTCCTGGTATTTCATTTTATTTATACGTAGAAATTTAGAAGTAAATTCTTGTAACCAGTGTTATTCGAATGTATGAGGCATTTTATAAATAATGATAAATATTAATCGTTAATCATTCGTTATAAATTCCTTTGATTAATTTATTATTACATTATTTTCATACTTTCCATCATTTGATGCATTACTCTTTTTAACATAGTAATCTCTTACATTTTGACCAAACTTACAGCTTCTAATTTTAACATTATCCAGTGATGATTCTATTTTACATTTGTATTGTTATAGTTTCAATCAACATATATGAGTCGTACATTCGGTTCCCCTGTGTCGTACATTCCATAGTTATTAGTAGATAAATACAGTGTATATAATTTACATAGATCTGTTTCAAGGCACACATAACTCATAATGTTTATACAATTGTATACACAAATACTTATACGTTTATTGTACTCTTTTGTCTGGATATGATTTTATGGTTTGGTTTTATCCGTATGTGACTCCTGTTTTTAAATTATGTAAAGTACAGTATAGTGCTTTGATATAATTGATTGCGTGATAAATAATTGAGATTATTATAGAATATTCTATAATATGCATTATTTATTTCCGTACCTCAAGAATCCATGTAGCATTATGGTTAAAAATTAAAATATATTTTTATAGTTTTCAAAATTTAATTCACTAAAAAGCGAGATAAAAAGAAAAAAATCTGAAAGATAACACAAAAAATAAAATAATGAGTGGAATTGATAGAGTTCTCCAATTTATTTTAAGATAAACTAAGCTAGATTAAAAACCTATAGATTCATATTTAGGTAGCTCAGTAAATTTAATGTGTAAATTAAAACACCAAATTATGCAGAAGGCCCCTTAAAATTGATTTAAAAAGGTTAGTGTAGGATTCATTCTTTATTAAAAATTAATCTAAATTCAAAATGTCCTATATCTGTGACTGAGGGATCACTTCTCTATAAATATTAATACTCATGACCTCGAAAACAACCAATCTCTTTTTATTATCGTACCTTGTAATCATTATCAATCGCATTTAAAATCTCTTAACGTATCAATGTTAGTTTTTATTACATATCATGGAATACAATTCATCAACATTTTGTGTAATAATATACTAAAATACTATAATTTTAATGTTTTCTAATTTGTATAATTATTTTTTTAAACATGCTATCATAATAGTGTGATTTAAATATCTTATCTACAGTTATCTTGATGGCACAGATTTCGCAATCGTTTTTTTAAATGATTTTTCTCATTCTCGATATTTTAAGGTTATGTTTGTTAAGGATTGTGTTCCATATTTTATAGAAAATCTAAGAATATTTTTCATGGTTCTAAAAGAAACATGTCAACTTATCCAGAAAAAATCGAATATTATCGGTCAAAGATTATAAATCAACATGGCAAAGTTAGTTACAAACACCTTTCTACAACTGAAATTCCTCCTATCAAACCCATATTGACCCTATATTCTTACCTGGCATTGATGATCCTGCAAATAGCCTTGCTTATTTCTTCTCGTAAAAAACTACAATTATTTATCAATCGCTACCTCAGACAAATTACCCTTTAATCACTCCAAATGTTCTACCGACTAAATTGACTCAATTTTAAAGGTCATCAACTGAGACTGTACATAAAATCATTTATCTATAAAGACATCTCATGTTGACCCCATTCCCCGTTGTTTGCTTTATCCTTGTTTATCAAGGCTTGTACCATTTATCACAGATGTCACAAACTGTTCATTCACTGAAAGCAGATTTCCTCAAATATATAAAGAGGCATCCATTACTCCTATTCTGAAGAAAGAGTCATTAAATAAAGAAATCCTCTCTAATTACCGGCCAGTTTCCAATTTGGCTTTCTTTGGCAAACTTATTAAACGCATTGCAGCATCGCAGTTACACACCCACATGTCCAAAAAATATTTGTATTGTGATTATCAGTCGTCATACTGTAAATCACATAGTGTGGAATCTGCACTATTATACATTAGTGACAGTGTGCTTACAAACATTGACTAAAAAAAAGTAACACCCCTCGTTCTACTCGACCCAACAGCGGCATTCGACACCGTTGACTATGATATTCTAATTTCTACGCTTGAAATATGGTTCGGTGTCAGTGGAAATGCTTAAAAATGGATAAAAGATTATCTAACAAATCCTTCTTACACAGTGTTTGTGGAAAACACAAATTTGACTCAGCGCAAACTCAACCATGGTGTACCCCAGGGAAGTGTGTTGGGACCGCTCCTCTTCACTGCCTACACATCTCCTCTATCAAGCATAATTAAATCATTTGGTGTAGAATACCATTTCTGCGCTGATGACACCTGGAAGAAGAAACAGATATTGAAAAGATCGAATTGTGTCTCGAAGCCATATTCTTATGGATGTCATGCAACAAATTGAAAATAAATCCGTCAAAAACAAATCTAATAGTACACAGATACAACCCACTTACTCAATGCAACATCTCGCTACGCTTCAATGGAATTATCATACACACGACAAGTTCTGCCAGAAATCTTGGAGTGATGTTTGACGTGGCGCTCACCTTCATGGACCATGTCAATGAAATGGTCCTCTTAGAGTAGAATTTTTTTATAGATAATAGATTGAATAGATAAGCCTCAGTGCTTCACGCTAGGGTCCTCTTATGAAATGGTCCTCTTAGAGTAGAATTTTTTTATAGATAATATATTGAATAGATAAGCCTGAGTGCTTCACGCTAGGTATCTAACCTATGACAGTGTTATTTATCTTGTCACAATATTAATTCTATCAAGAATCGACTTCTGTAACTCAATTCTAATTAATTCAACCCAAGCTTCAGCGTGTTCAGAATATAGCGTCAAGTCTTGCGACTCATTCCTTGTGGCGTACCCCATCTATACCTCTCCTAAAACAATTACATTGTCTTCCAGTAAAAAGTCGGATCGTGTACAAATGCCTAATAATAACACATCGTACTACAAAACAGGTCCTAAGTACATTGAACAATTAATTCTGGTTAACAATACTGGTATCAACACAAGACTATAATCTGCACTAACGCTAACTTATAAACTGTCAAATCTTCGCAGGACTGGGGATCGTGCTTTTTCGGTCGCTGCTCCTAATATATGGAACCTACTTACCTCTTCATTAAGATCAAATCTGATCTTGTTGTGTTCAAACGTTCTCCCAAAACACACCTTTTTACAATTTAAATTTAAAACTTGATGTTTGCTGCATATCGACTTATCTTTCACTATTTCAGAAAACTTTTTTATTTTTTATACACTGAATTTTTTACTCTGATAAAATTGTGCTGCAGACATTGGGTACAATAATGCGGCGCCATATAAATGAATAAATATTATTATTATACAATAGCTGTCTCAATGATTAGCTGGAACTTTCTTTGGAGCTAATTTACATCCTGTATAATACTGAAATGTCCGTTATTAAGTTTCCTTTATTACTAGGTATATCATATACCTAGTAATACCATATAATATGGTATTGTTTTGTCATAAAGTATTTTGCAATAACAAGAAATTTGGATATTGTAGTTGTGAAAAGAATGAATGAATTGTAGGGAAAACCAAATAATTTAAAACAGACTACAGTGTAGTACTATAAACCCACTTTCCGAACACATTGACACACTTGCAGAACTGGAGTTAGAGGAGAAGGCAATCAACTGGTGGACTGTAAGTGCTGGTGAGGGGAGTCGCCTTTTTGCCCTGTGGAACCGAACAGCGGGTGATTGCCTCTTGGATAGTGTCCTGCAGGCAGCCTGGGGCATTCTGGACCGAGAGAATACACTGAGGACAGCGATGGCCGACAGTCTACGTGATGGACAGGCGTTGTTCTTCCCTAGATGGCGGGAGTATGAGGCTGCTCAGGCTCTTACCTATCAGTACACACTAGACGAATACCAGTGGCAGCGGGACTGGGAGAATCTCCTCACTACAGCTTGTCAGCCGGGTAAGATGCTAGTTTGCTTTACTTTTAGTTTTAAAGCTGATTTTCGCTATTTTTAGTCTGTTCTAATATTTATGTTTAAAATTTTTCAATATTTAGATAAAAGTATTTGTTTTATTTATTTGAGTTGCTTTTAAGTCTTGTGTTTAATGTTTCGAATAAAATCGCACGTTAACCTTGAAGATTTTGTGGCTTTGAAACTCTTAAATTATACGTTATTAATTAATTAACAATCGATATAGTGATTTTTTCAATAGACCTTGGGTTATATTCTATATCTAGACTGGTATTCTAATGTTCCATGCCTACCTTGTGCTAGTCTCGGAAACATAAGACAAAGTTATTTTCCGTACATTACGTAGATAGCAAAATTCACATAATGACTAAAACTGAATATTTCTTAATTTTCTGGGTAGCTGTCAAAACGCGACTTGACTACCAGAATATATAGAAAATGTTAAATCTTTAAATGTAATGGAACTTTTGATTTGATATTAAAAAAAAATAAGACAATTTTCATGATTGAAAAATATTTGTTAAATTACGTTGTGTATTTATATATTATTACTGATATAGAGGATAGCTCCAATCAGATATGTATTCTTCCTACTGTTGTTTGTGTATTATTAATACTTAACCATCTTGTTCTCAATCGTTTTTCGCAATTAAGCCGTTAATTACGGTTAAGCTTAGGCCTATAAACCAAAACTGATTTAATAGCTTTAAAAAGGTGCCGGTAGCTTTTTATACATAATTATACAAAATATGTTTCTGTTAATAAATTAATCTACAATATTAGCATTATAAATTTTACTCTAATTAGTGTCCTATTTTTACACGTTTTAAACCTAACACAATAATTATGCAGCATTTGCTTTTTATAAAATTGAATACTCCTGGACATATTTCTTGTCCATTACATCATTTGCCTTTTATTTATATATTAATTGTTAAAAATATGGAATACATTTACATTTGAGAAAATTGTAATTTTTGCTACTATTCTTATTTTTCATTTTAGGCGAATCTTTGGAACAAGCGCACATATTCACCCTGTGTCACATTTTGCGTCGCCCAATTATCGTTTACGGAGTCAAGTATATCAACAATGTTCGTTCGGAACCCATCGGAATTGCCAACTTTCAAGGTATTACTGCGTTTTTTACTTGTTCAATATTCTTTATTAAGTATTTTACGCATTTAAGTTATTCAGATCAAGTTTAGTGTTGTACAAAATTCAACTAGTAAAAGTGGTAGTATACTGAACATTATATTTTTACAACTTACTCACAAAAGTAAAGATTATTTTAAATTGATATTAGAGTAATTCATGGAAGCTGTATATATATTTTAAATATGTAACCAAATGTCTTTGTGTTATTTTAGGTTAATGTTGGCAAAATACTTTATCGTACCTATATACTGAAATTGCCATTTTTTAAAATTTGATACAATGAGTCATTTACCGTCTCTTAAAAACAGAAAACTGTTATTTATCTGTAACGTTGTATTAAGTACGTTCTTGTTCTGTATTACCTCACCCTAGCAATATAATATTATTCTAATAATTAATTGCTTAGCTATTTTTCGCATATTATACCAAAGTATAATGTGTCATGGTATAGTTGTACAAGCTAGCTACCTACGAATCAATATTATATTTTCGTTATTAAACTTAATAATGTAATTTACTGAACATAAACTCGTTTTTTAAGATTAAAATTTATTATTATTTGAATATTTAAATGTAAATATAGTATACATTTCTTACGTTTGTACTCATACTATAGATTTACATAGGTTAAGTTTATACGTAGCAGTTGTTTTTAATGGAATATTGGAATTCCAAAAGATTAATGATCTCTTCGTTTCTCAGTGGATTCATTACACGAACATACATTGGAGAACTCTAATTAGTATCCTGTCTTTTATATATGTTAGAAACTAAAATGAAACCCACCATTATTATATTGCTGATATTTTAATATATAGGCAAATTTGTATAAGTTGTGAGGGTCTTCACACTGTACCAGCTTTACTGAAAAAGTAATATGTATACAGTTACTTAAGCTAGCATGCAATAAGCTCAAATATGAGCAGTTTGTCTATACGTGTGTAATGAGTAGGTATTGTATGCAATTTGTATGTCATGAGTATATAGGTACATATTCTAGGCTATCTTGTGCTCATTTATGCTTACTACTAGCGGTTCGCTGTAACCTCGACTATATTAAAATTATAGTCGATGTACAAGCATTTGAATATGCACAAGCATTCATCTCTTTATATAGTACTTAAGAATTTCATGCGAATATCCCCAGGTATTGATCAATCAATTCAATATGTAACATGCGTACCTCGATTAACGTACTTTTAGCTTATTATAATATATGTCTGATATTGACCGAATTTGGCCTCATTCCAACGGTAAAGCACCCAAAAATGTTATGATGGTTTTTAGACTTGTCATTTTCTTTTCCATTCTTTATCCACAATTCTATATCCAAAATCTAACGCCGTTATAACATACCGGGATGTATTAGCATTTAAATGATGCCGAATAATTAAGTCTAATAGGAAATTTTAGTAAGTGCTCAAAAATTAGTCCCAAAGACATTCGTACAACTGCACATATCCATTGCACTAATTTATAAATAGACAAAAAGAACTCTTCTACACAGTGTAAAGCGATGTCAAAATTAGTGGCTTGTTGGCTAGCTGCGCCTATAAATACGAGACCTTAGTTAACCTTTCACTCTCCACTTTTTCTTAATATGGTATGTACTTGTTCTGAGAGTGTCTTGCAAATTGGCTGAATTATTAGTTGTTCTATTTAAAGTCTATGTTTGCAACTTACAACTAAGGTGAGATCCAGAAAGGTTGGAGTCTTTGTGAAGCGTTTTTGAAGCGAGAATGCAATAGTGTTTTGGGGGTAATAGTATTTTTGGCATTACTGTAGCTATGCAATATAACTGGACTGAGTTCTCTACTAGTTAAGTCGGTATTGACTATTCTACCGATCAGCTGATATCATATGATCGTCTAGTTTTCTTCTGCAATTTCACAAGATAGTTGTACCTATATTATGTTTAACGTATAACAAACAAACTTTTGTCCGAGTGGACAACGACCCAACTAATTTTTGGGGTACTTCAGTCGATAAAATTAATAAAGGCCGCTACTTTTCACATGAATGACAAATAACAAAAAACTAATGGTTTTAGGGTCTATAAATGTGTATAAATGTCTATCAAAAGATATAAAGTCGATCATAATGTATCTAAAATTATTTCTCATAATGTATCTAAAATTATTTCTGTTATATTAACCGGATGAACCCAACCGTTTCAATAAAGTTAAAATATTATCATATATATATAGCATACAAACTTGACTTATCGGCCATAGCAAAAAATATCATAAATGTGATTCCATGCAGTGGCATTTGGCCAAAGTCGGCAAATTAGATAACAATCGAAAAAATACATTTCATCAAATTTGGGCTGCATGTGAAAACATGTGAAAACATTAAAGGTATAGTAGAATTATATTTAAACACAGTAAAAAATGAGACTAAGAATAAACATGTACAGAATAAAAAGCATTACGGGGATCCATTTTAATCATAAATCTCTTGAGATAATTTTGGCCCTCTATAATGCGATCTGGCGGATGCAAATTTACAGGAAATCTATAAATAATATTATTTAGATGTAAAGTTTATACTATTGGCGACTCTTTCCACCTGTATCTAGACCTATGGCAATAGGTCGTTAGCTAGTAAAGCTAAGCGAACTATGTAGTAGGTAATATAGGATAGT
>JAYRBW010058713.1:0-10840 GCA_036023295.1 Invenusta paracnida | reverse complement strand
TTAAAATTTGTATTTGTTCTCAGTAGACCTATTTATTGTAGCTAATATTTAATTTCATATACCAATCAATTAAACATTGGGAACATCAGAAGCATTTATTATTAAGATTAAAAAAAATAAGCTAAAACAATCTTGATGAGCTTTTGTGCAATCAGCGATTCTTCTTTTTAATTTTCAACCAGTTCTTTATTTAGGGAGAAACCTCGTTCCACAGATGCCTGACCATGAGACAAATATAGAACTAAGCTCATAAATTTTTGAAGTTCTAGTGAGGATCCTGGGGAGTTGTTGAACAGCAAGAAAATAAAGACATCTAAGCGCTGTTTCGCTCATAGTGGTCATACTTAGCACATAATTTTTTGGATGTTATATTGTGACATTTTTTACAGGTCTAGGAATCATTTCGCAGGATTCTTGCAGATTTAAAATTTTGCAGGATATTTGCAGGTTGGTACACACCCTGCGTTTCACTTTCAATAATTGACTCATAACAAAGAATAACCAACTTAATGAGCCGCTAACATCGTTTCCAAATACAAATCAATGAAATAAAAGTCAATAATTGTTTACAATTCAATATAGGCCTACATTTTCGAGAATAAAAGCAAGTTTGCATATTTCGTATGTTCGTCTATATCGTATATTTTTATGTGGCAAATGAAAATACGATATAGGCGAATCCTACTGTAATAGTTTTTGTTTTATATCAAACACTTAGATAAAATGTACAGAAATATAGTATTGTTCATAATAAATTAAAACATTATATAAAACGAAATTTGTTTTGCAACCCCCTATATATAATATACATATAAAATTATTGGTCAAATTATCATAAACACGTTTTACTTCGCATTCACCAATACTTTTAGAAAAATGTTAAAGGTGGCCAAGTAATCTGCACGCGTGTGTAAGTTTCATCATTTTTATAAAATTATTAATTAAGTGACGGACAAACGGATAGGCAATATTAACAATATATGAAGTGATTTCGTATACTTTATTCGTCAGATTTGTAAAAGCGAACATAATATTAATAATTTTATTATGATATTATTTGTACTCACAATAAGTCAGTATAACAATAAGAGGAAAATTATGTTCAGGTTAATTACAACAATAAGCACATTAACAGACGCTGTAAACAATAAATACTATGCTAAATTTCATTTTTACACGTTTTGTAAATAACATTGGTTAGGTACATACATACAAAGGGAAATTATGTACATTAATTATAGAACAGTATAAAAAATTAGAGTAGACAACAGCCGTCTCTCTAATATACATAACTATAACGTACAAGTCGAATGAGTATTTGACCTGACACTAACTAATACACTCGATCTCTATAGGCATTGTCATCAGCCCGTGGCGGAAACCGTCGATGCTGGGGATTATTGCTTGGTCCGCCTCGATTCTGGCCACCTTGACGCTGATTTCGATTATTAGAGGGGGCCATGTACTCGAAGTAAGATGTGCCTGACTTGGAGAACAGCTGAAGATCGCCTGGAGCCGGCTCCTCGAAGAAGAAGTCATGACTCAGGGCCTTGTCCGCATTGAATCGGAAGGCAGGATCCAGCACTAGGAGTTTATCAATCAGGTCAACGGCAGAGGAGACCGGGATCTTGTCTGTAAGTCGCTCGCGAACGTGTCGCTTCGATTCCTTTGTGAGATCGAGCTGTTGGTAGCCCTCAAGTTCTTTGACACCGGGCCAGACATCCGTGTTGATCGAGCCGCAGAGGTTGCTAATCAGGAGCAGTTGGTGGTTCTCATTTTCACCCTGAAGTGGTGTAGAAATTTTTAAATATTTTCACTAATGCGATATCTGCTCTTTGTTATATTATATATCAATCTGAAATCAATATACAAGAACGCAAAATAACTCAATTGTCTAATCATGAGTAACGTAATTATACAAAATAGACAAAGTTAATTTTGGTAATTGTTTTAAGTAACTCTTACCGGATTATATAGACTTTGATGATTCCTATACCTTAACTAAACAAAACATTATTTTAAAAGGTTTAGTTACGTGTGGTATACTGTAAATTAAGCAAATTTACCGTTTATGAAATAATGAAATGTAAAAATGCAAATTTATTGAATACTTCTCTGCAAAAACAAAGCATGCTTGTATCGCTTAGCTATCAAGGTTAAAAAATAAATGTAGAGTTGCTAGAAGTTTCGAAAAATAATCGTTAGTATATAGGATGAAACATAGACTATATTATGTCTTAAATATGTACTACAGAATTGGATTTTTATCAATCAATCAAACGTATATTTAGAAATAAACTAAAATGATCTGGTGAGGACATTATGGAAAAAAGCAGAATAAAAAGAGCCAAATAGCAAAATAACGATAGCCAAATAGCTGACGAAATTCACATCGAACAGTACAAAAACCCACATGAAAGAGGTGCACTTGGCACGCAAAACAAACGTCACTATAGACTCAATGTGTTTTGTATACAATTCATGTAATGTGTAGTTTTATGGAGTAAATATATACAAAAAGTGTAATAGATCTGTATACATATTACTTATAAGACGACACGCAATCTTAAGACTAGGAAAATATCACTGAATTACAACATACTACGCAAAGCCTTTATTTGCGCTATAAATTATGATAATAAAATAGTAGTTTCCTATAATAGTATACTTGCTAATGAACCTTAATTAAACCTTGTTAAATGAACCTTGTTAATGAAGAGCATGCATAAAATTGTTTATAAATAAGTTTAAAAAATAATAATAATCAGCATAATTATCGTTGGTAAAATTCAATTTGTATCTTAAATTTAAATTGATAAAATTACCTAAATGTATTAAATTTTATATAATTAAAAAAATATTCTATTCAATTTAAATTAAATTAAACTAAAAAAAAATGATTAATTTTAATAAAAAACAAAAAAATATCAGAACAAAGATATACATATTCAGAGTGTCCACACTAATTAACCAAAAAAATTCACGTACAGAAGTCAAAATTCACGTACATATTTTGGTAAAGAAATTGACAATATATTACATATATATATACATATATATACATTTTTTAAATATACATAATATATACATCAACATAAAGTAAAAACATTCTACCTAATAACAACTCAGCAATCCAAGGTCGCTTGTCTCCCTGCATTCCTACTGAATGTGCTTAGCTATCAAAACTATAAAAAACAGATTGAGGATTTTATAGGTTTTAAATAAAAGATACCAAGTTATATTCAAGCGCCACAGACAAAATTTTTTCATATTAAAATTGAAATTAGTAGTATTTGTTAAAAAAAAAAGGAAAAAGAACTTATCAAAATATTCACGTACAGCAGTTCAAACTCACGTATCTCTATTCAAATTCGTGTACAATTCACTTACAAGTCTTTTTATCAAAATTCGTATATATTCACGTATATACATAAATTTCGTGTACATGTGGACACCTTGCAAACTTTCACATAATACTATTACTACTACAACAATACTTATAGTATGGATATAGATATTATCACTTACACTAATAATTTAAAATATATATATTTTAGTTATTTAGTCAAATGCAAAATACTGAAATCACGGACATTTGGTGAGGCTACACTCTTAAAATTAAAAGAACATATTATAACATAATACGTATATATTGACATAATTTAAAAATCTATATCAATTGACTAAGTCGCATAATTTTGTATTAAATGAAAACTATTAAGCATTATTAAAAAAATTCATGCAAATAATAAAACTATTAAAACATTACCCGAATTCTTATTAGCGTGCTTGTTTTTGGCGTCCACTGTATGCATATAGCCTCGCTCATGAAGCATGTAGACAAAATCTTTTTTCAGCATTCTCAGTTGCTAATTTAGGAAGGGCGGAGAGAGCAAGAATAGCCCAAATATTACAAAAACATGGACTTATTTATATCGAAGAATCATACTATTTCATAAATTACTTTAGCAATAACGAGCTAATAATTTGCCATACGTAATAATACTAATAATTCTGTGTCATTAATATAATATAAAATATAATATAAATATTACAATTATTAAATAAATAATTATGCACCTTCATGACGCTTTCAGAAAGAAAATATTTCCAACAGAATTCTTTCTGGTTTCCATTGGAGCACGCTTCTTCATAACCCTGAAAATAGTAAATATCAGACAATATTAATTTATGGCAATTTAAAAAAGTTTATGCGAATGAAATGTTCGGGTTTTCCGAATAATTAAATAAAAACGGATACTTATGTAGTAAGTATTTATAACAAAATATGAATATATATATGTAATATACCAAAGGAATAATAATAAGTAGATTAATTAATAATGCACACATCTTACATTCCTCATAATAATATATATATAATTTACATCTTATACTATTGATACGGTCAATATCTATGATTGATATTAATTCAATTGAAAGTTTAAAATTAACCTATAATTATGTATAGACAGCAAAAATACAGATTTTGACTTTATTAGATCTCGGCAGTTTAAGATAATTTCAAAAACAAGCTTAAAATAACTTCCTGTGTAATGTTATTTGACCATACGTCCGAATTAGAATTATTTCACTGCTCTAAAATATATTGCAGTAAGTTCCATGCAGGCTCAAATTTACATCTTAATATATTTTCGTTGTGTAACTATATCTACGTTCTAACAAAATATTAACAGATATAGCTGTTTTTAAGGATTCTCAAAGTTAAAATAAGCTACTACTATTTTAAAAATCAATCAGAACTACTATTATATTTTAATCGTAGACGATAGCTTACAGCCGAGTAGTTCAAATAAATAAAGTAAAAACAATTCAAATGATTATTTTTACTTTGGTTCATCACCTTTTTCGTTGTTTTTCTAAAACAAGTGTAAACTACAAGTAGAACAGGAAAAAAAGCTAGAAATTTACGAAAATCACGGAATAAGTCAATTATCTAAACAGAGGTGAATATTTACACGACTAAAACTATAACATTTTTAAAATTCTTATTCATGGAAAACTTTAAAACTTTTATTCATGCGTTAAAATAACTAATCATACCTTTGAGGACATCATAATGTAAAAATTACACATTCACAATGCTTTCAAATATTACATAAGCGTATAAAAATATTTATAATTTCTATTCAATAGAAATATGTATGTATGTATATTAAATGAATATTATAATTTATATGTTTGACAATGTCCATAGTAAATTAATATATAATATAAGGAACATATTCGTGTTAGCACTTGAAATGAATATCAGAAAATGCTAACATTTCACGTTATTAATAATAGTGATAACATTAGATACAAGTTATAGCGAATAAATAATATAATATGCTATATATATATAAAGCATCATACGTGCTTTTGTGTTGAAAATTAGTACCTTCAAAATGAATATTTAATATAATAATAATATCTAAAAATTAGGCTAATAATATCAATATGCCTCAATAAATTTAATGTTATGTACTTTCTTTTGAGTACAATATCACTTGTATTAAATGACAGCTTTTAGAATTATGCAACAAGTTACAATTGTAATATTATGTATTCGATTGAAATAGTACTAATAAGTTATTTCACAACTGTGCTAACTATTATAAAATCTGAATGGGGTAGATAAAATAATAATTTATTGCATATACATATTATACTATTTAATGAAGAATGTACAAACACAATAATACTATTAAAGGAATTATAATGCTGCATATTATATATTATTGGATACAGATATTAATAAATGATACAAATAATGACATATCAATATCATAATCTAATTTGCAAATACATTAGTATATTATAATAATCTAGTTCAAGGCTGTGCTAGTTATAATAAAATCCGTGATAGCATGTTATTTATGTTGCATATGGATGTATTTTTTCCGTATATTTCTGTATATATAATAAATATACAAAAGAGATAATGCAGATGGATGTATTTTTCCGTATATTTCTGTAAATATAATAAATATACAAGAGATTCTTTTTTGTAAAAGTACTGTTCCAAAAGTTTTAGTACACACATTAAAATAAAATTATGATCATTAAAATTATATAAGTATGTCATCTATTACAGGGAAAGAACAATACACAGTAATTATCAACAGTTTACTGTGTTTATTGAGAACCTGATAATATTTCTCTGAACTCATAGTTTGTTCCAACTAAACCATTATTCCAATTAATGACTGTCCAAACTGTAATATATATATATTGGATATATCTAGCGTAATGAGTTTTGCTTCCAAGTCGCCAGTGAGGATTTTCAGTAGACCAATACTGACTGTTGTGTTTGTTGATGATCGTATTAAGATAAAGTTACATAATATGCCAGAAAAGATAAGTTTTGTTATCCATTGAGGGTCTACTTGAATTTGATCGATCATAATTTCGTTAAATTTCCTGCGCTTATCATCATGATCATCATCTCAAAAGAGTCTGATGATAGCTGGCCAGATGAAGAAGGAATATAATTATTGTTTGATATTCGTCTGATAACGATTTTCAATATAAGATGTTCTTGAAGAAATAGCTGATTTTTATATCTTATTGCAGTCAATGGACGTCATGATCTTGGCTGATATTTTGGTTAAAACCCCGTTTCCAGTAACAATAATTTCTATTAATTAATTGGAAACCTTGAAGGTAGATTACATATTTTTGTCGAATTTGACTTACAATTTGCTAAATTGTCAGGGTTTTTTCATGATTAATAGGCAATGCACAGCGGCAACTTATTATTTAATAAAATATACATTAATGCAGTTTGAATTATTAAGTTCATTTGAATACAGACAAAGTATTAATTTTGAATTACTATGGATATGAATATTAGATGGTTATATTATAATTAATAGTATGTTATACTATGTATTTCTAGTATTTGCCCATAGAATTAGGATAATTTTAAATATCTGCAAACACCTGAAAATTTCCAGTTTCCAGATTATATTTATTTTTAAGTTCTGTACTAAAACTTTTGGAGCACACAGTATTTTTCAGTTGTATATTATACATAAAGCATATACATATGTTGCAAAATGCATTACTAGCATGAGTTATTTCTAAAATAAGTATTTTAGCATTACAAGTAGTGCCATAATCTTAAAGGAGTACTTGAGCGGTACCAGAAGTACCCATATGAACTGTGCATATTATGTCATATTAACATGAATCAATACCTATCTAAGTATCTGATTTTATCCACCAAAAGTCACTCGAAACGTCGTGAATTTGTTTGTTATAGTTTCTAATAAAAACTATAAAAATGATAAGTAATATAACGAGAATTGATTTAAAGAATCACAAATTTCTATGCATAATTCTAAGATTAACATATAATATCACGCCTATATCTGTTATGAAATAATATGAAAGGAATCCTAATCGGTTTAAAAGAAGATATTCACATATAACGTGTTTACACATAACTTAATATTATATTGAATGTATTAAGAATATAATATTACTTTACTTTCATATTAAATGATGTTTAAAATGAAAAACGAGATGTTTTCATTACTTTTATAATTTCAATAAGATAATATTTCATTTATAGTTTTATTAATATTATTTCAACTCAGATCTATTGTTTGGCTTACTGTATATAAATCAAATAAGCAAATTGCCTAAAATTATCAAAATGCTATAATAGCTACGGTTTTTCTTCTACACTATAAACTTGTATTCTGAGCGTTGGAATTGTAAACAAAAATAAAATTCGGCTAACAAAAACTACTATTATTGTTAATTATTTATTTTCATTTTTTATTCTGATTTTATTTTCAAGGCCAATTTATGTATCATTTACATTTTTTGTTTGGGTGAAAGCTGCATCAAGAGTCGTCATTCATCGTATCGTTTTGCAAGTTTTAATAAAAAAGCTCTAATGGCCACTCACTTTGATCGCGTTGATGAGGACAATATGATCACTCTGGGAGTCCGCCGATAGCTCCAACTTCATGGCATCCGCTTCCGTCCGCTTGTCCAGCGGTACAAGAAAGGGGTCCCGGTATGACAAACAGGCCGCCACCGACAGGATAGGATCGAGGCAGCAGAAGAGGGCCCCCAGGAGGAGCATCTTTGCGCATTGCGGGTCCATGGGTAGGTGGGCAAGATGCCAGCCGAGTGGGGTTAACTCCTCTGTGGGGGTCAGAGCTTGGATGTTCATGAGGAAGCGGAGAGACTGACCCACGGCTGGTCGCGAAGGAGGATCCATGCATTTCTCCAGGAATGAGGCTGTTATGCCTAAATCCATCAGCTGCAAGGACACAAGAGGATATTATACTTGTATATAAACAGAAGTATAAATTTAAATAATGTAAATTTTTCTCGCGAAATATATACATCAATGATAAATTGAGTAAGGCCAATCATCCAATAAGAAGTCAGTATTTAGACAGGAATAATTATGCAATCCTTAAGGAAACAACCATCATAATCAATTTGCATGGCTGTTTATAATAATATTTACAGTTTTGCTGATAATAGATTAAAAAACAAACATTTCTTCTGCTTTCTAATGATAACAAACATGATATCTAAAACGCACTATAACGAAATATTGAAAATACCCATGATTGAAGCTATAAACCAACAACATTAATTTAGACAATGACATTTTAAGATGTTAAGCCGATTTTTTTCCAGTCAATATTTCATTGCATCTGGTTTGAAAATATACAAGCTAAATACTAGGCTTGGCGTTTTCAATTACTCATATTTTTAAGCAGATAAGGAGCTAGGCAGTGTGTATAAAAATGATTGTCCTATGACAGTGACACATGATTTAAAATAGTTCTTAATAACTATTGTCATAAGAACATTTTGAAGCGCTTTCACCAAAATGGCTTTATTAATGAGAAAATCAATATAAAAACTTATAAAATATCTCAAAACGACTTAAAATTGAATAGTACTAGTAGTAAACTAATAAAATCATACACAGTATATAATCGACTTTTATTATTATATTATTACATTTAATATACTTCATTATATATTACAGGCATATTTCTTCATTACGTCGTGTGACTATTCATTTATACAATGTATATAATATAACTTAATAATCTGGAATATTTGTTTAAAATCAACTCGTTACAATTTTTTTATATATATAGTTTTATATTATTTATATTTGTACATTATTCATTTTTCCATTTTATCATTGTCAATATTGTTAAAAAATAGTTAAAGCATGCTCATTTATTCAATTCTCTTTCCATAATCGAAAGTACGAATTGCCAGGCTAATTAAACATAGTCTAACCCGTTTATTTATTAATGAATTTGAAATTCGCGAATCTCCAAAATAGGCTTTTAAATATTTCATGTTTTAATATTTGAGTGCTAGCGATTTCAATTTTTTAATGATATTTCATTAATAACCACTGCTATTATTTTTGTTGTTATTTTATTAAAATATTAACAAAAAATAACACTTAAAAGTAAACAGAACTAAACATTATAACAGTTTGCCTTTTTACATTAGAGTTTCCATTCACTTGCCAATGCTGTAATAAATAAAGTTTGAGTCAAGTTTAAAAAGAAGTGACAAACAATTTGGAAATATATTTTAATTATCCTGCTACTATCTTCTATTTTGTTAACATATTACTTTTGAGCAAACAATGAACCATAACATGACTTCTACAACAAAATTATAGAAACAAAAATTAATATTATTATAAAAATAAATATTATGAACTAGTTTCAAATATGTACTCCCAAGACAGATAAATATTATTATATTGTATAATATTAAATTATATAAAGATAGTATAAGAACAGAAACAAAACTGTACTAGTGCCTGTAATGGGCACGCAGCATTTCGCCTACCCTTTGTTCTCTGTTGATTGACAATTCACTCACTTTCCTCTGTCTGTCTTATTTCGCCTATTTCATACTGCGCATTTGGCCTATACAGTTTACAATTCCATTACATTTATTATCACTCAATATTGATACGATATAGGTATAATATAATAATGTAATGTTCTGGATGCATAAATAACATCAATATTCACCGGTTAGATATGTTGCGTCATCTGAGGCGAGTATACAATACCCACCCCGCCCTTCATAAAGTTAATACATATAAATTCAGCATTACTATGGAAGAGATAGGCTTCGTTTCCAACTCTCGTGGCGGAAGATTAATGGTACTGCAAGGACATCTTTTGTCGATCAACAGACATGGTGATGAAGAGAAAACTTATTGGAAGTGTCGCGTAAGAGGATGTCAAATACCGCCACAACAATAACCGCCACACTAGAAGCCTGGAACGGCATGCATACTCATCCATCAGATGGGGAGGGGAAATTAAGGTGAAAAAACTAATTCATACGTCCAAGCAAGACGCGATAAACCAGCCACACAATAACTAATAATGCATTTGATTTTATTTACACATTTTATTTACATACATTTCATTTTATGTATTTATTTTACATGTAATCATTGTACTCATCTAAATATACTTAAAATTAGGTCAATAGCTACAATTCCAAATAGGGAAAAGCGTAATTACGATAATAATAAAAACATTCGATTACGTAATCAACACTCTGATGCTATATAGTGTATATATACATATATATATGTGTTACAGGCTAACTGTCAAATCCGTCAATGTTCAAAATGCCCAGGCAATTTAAAATATGCCAAATGCATCAGGCAATGTATAAAATATGAAACATTTTTACAGATTGCCTGGTGCATTCGGCATATTTCAAATTGCCTGAAATAAGCGAGCAGGCAGTGTGCAAACTGCCTGAAATAATGCAATATTGTAGCGTATGCTTACCACTACATCAC
>JAYRBW010058702.1:0-10841 GCA_036023295.1 Invenusta paracnida | reverse complement strand
AAAACAGAATGACTAAAACAGCCGCAAGTATTCCTTATTTACTCTTCCTGTTCTGGCCGTACTAGATCGTGATTGGTCGAGACTACACCCCCCCCCCTCCTCCCACGCAACAGTCGTACCAAAGTGCACCAGACTCAAAGTGCATCTGAGCATGAATGAGCATGACTCAGCCCCCCTCCCCCGCACGTCACGTGACGGAGTTCGTGGTCCTCCTTTCCTACTACTTCGACTAATCTTACTACTTAAATCTTTACTTAATCTTTACTTATAAAATAGTAAAAAAAACAATAATTAAAATATATTATAGAAATTGTGAACAGCATCAATATATGTATAGTAATTATTAGTAAAGTAGTAAGATTAGTAAAATTATATTACAATATACAATACTATACTATAATTATTATTATATTAAGATTATTAGTAAATAGTATAGATTATGGAATACTGGCATATATTGCCGTATTAATTTTTTAATTTTAAATCAAAAAGAATATTTTATATATTTTAAGACAATTTATATCACCTATATTGAGTTAATTCTAATATTTAAGAGAATGCGTACAAATTTTTATGTGATCTATCTCGTCATGTAAGTATAAGTATTCCTTAATATAAATTTCCGATTTATTCGAACACATTTACTGTACAGTAAATAAGTTTTAAAAACTAAGTGCAGCACATAATAGTTATAATAATAACAGGTTTTTAATTTATGAGATTAAATAACAATACACTCAATTCCAAAGCTTTCTATTAACAGCTAGTTTTGTAACGATACTTGCATAACACAAAATGAGGCAAAAGCATTTATTCTGGCCTAGAAAAATTAACTTTAACAAGGATTTTATTTAGAGAGTAGATGAATTTGTTATATTTATTAAAAAAAGAAGGCGAATATACAAGTTTCTATAAACGACTGCTTAGTTTATAATTAATTAACTGTTTATTACACTTCAAAAGTTAAAAATAAATCAAATAACTTATTTTACATAAAGTATTACTATATCTAATAGAAAACAACTAGAGGACACTATAAATCGGCTGGGTAAATTTAAAGGACACATATCATTCCGTGGAATTTTTTTATCTAACTTTTTATTAGCATGATGAAAGTTTATTATTATTATACTTTTATGCCATACTAAAATATCGATTTTTTAATAGGAATAAGAAAATATAACATGAATTTGTTTCCACCAGTTATACAACATATATATATTATATTTCATAGTCATTTAAATAGATAAATAAATTGCGTTTCGACTATCTAACGGTCGAATATTATGATATTTTAAAATAAGTTGTAACTATATGGATTATGCTGATCAGTTAAATTATGTACTTCATGAATTGTGATACGATTATAACATGATAATCTGCAAAATATTGTTCTAAAAGTATTATTATAAACCAGCATATCCAAACATGTTAGCAACGAACTGTTTGAAACTAAAAAAAAAGATTAAAAAAAGATTCATAAACCATACAAAAAATTATGCTTCACAGATTACTAAAATAATTTTTTAAAGCTATAGACAATTCATAATTAATGAAGTTGGACATCTTTTTTAAAAGACAACAATACAAAAATGATACCTAATATAAATATTCGATTAAATTTGATGGTAAATATCAAGTTGTGCAAATTAAATTGATACAAATAATCGATTATATAAAACCTGTATATAAGTTATACAGAGTTGTTTTAATAACAAAATTATTAATATTGTGGATAAATATAAATTTCTGTGGATTTGAGTTTCAAATGTATATTTCGCCTCACTAAACGATGTTTTTTTATTTACTTTAGAAAGAAATGATATATGTATTTGACAATTGATTTTTAATAATAAAAATATGATTATGCATACCATACCATACTTGAAAATTATATACAAACAAAACAAGTTTTAAAGATAATTAATATATAACAATCCGAATTAATGAGAAGCTGAAGAGAAGAGTAAATTAAGATAAAAAAAGTAAAAAAGAGGCTCACTTGTCAAGGTACTGTGTCAGCCGTGTGTAAGCCATACAGGCGGCATCATCACCCAATAAATGAACACTTGGGTTCAGGATACTCGTGTGAATAGATCGGTTTGTTGATTTGGGAATTGCTGAAATAGGTAAATGACAAAGCAAACATGATGATAAACGGTTATTCTTAACATTTATAAAGAAAATAACATTGAAATATATGGAAAATTCGTAAATTATCATAAATATAATTACATATATTCCATGGGTTTACTGCTACTTGTTAATAAGCGGTGATATTATGAACAATTTTAGGCAATATTTTGCAGATTCTTATCTGCGTCTGTATTATTATAATTTACAAACTCAGTATTATGGTCAAGACTATTGTGCTCTATGGAGCGTAATAAGAACTATATATAAATGTAAACCGCTACTTAACAAGTCATCAGTTAATATCGGAATATTGACTAACGACAGTTCCGGAATTCAGTATTTCAATGTTATATTAGACAAAAGTTAGAAAATAGTTCAAATAAAGGGAGACATCCTTTCTTTTGCACCAACGAGAGTTGTTTGTATCTCCGGATAATTTATAACAGGCTATTTCTATTAATAAAATGTATGCAATGTTGTACATAATAGTATATAATAAATTATTTGTATTATTGCAAATATTCTTTTTAATATGTAGTACAATTATAGTTATCCATTTCTTTGCATGAATTGTGACACCCTTATTTAGAAAATATAAATAAGAACTTTTTTACAACCACAATAAATTTACATTAAATCAAATATTTTAAATGCTTTGAATACAGTAAAACCTATAACAATTATAAATGTACTGCAAACGTCTCATATAAATAAACTATTTTAAACGTTTAATTTAACCATAAGCATCATGATGATATATACATATGTATAAAACAAATAAATATTGTTAAATTAGACGTATAAAAATATTCAAATTATCATAAATATATAAAAATACAAAATACATCAAGTATATTAAAAAATACAAAGAACTAACTTTTTAATTAAAATGATGAAATTGTATTATGTTATCATTAAGAAGAGTGAACTATTTTGAGAGTATAATTAATATTTAGTGTATGCCTCAAGCAGAGCGAGTTCGTTCTACCATGATTAACTTCTGCGAGTTTACTTGACAAAAAATAATAAAGGAGGATGAATGAGAGGAAGTCGGAGTATATTTCATTTAGTCTTCACCTATTCCTTCGCTTTTATAGAAGATAATGTGGATAGAAAAAAATCAATTAGTCATTCATTAGAAAAAGAAAAAAACCAAAGTATATTAATAATCCTCCGCTTCATAAATAATTACATATTTCTTAACTTTCTCCATTGAGATAGGGGATAAATCATATTATAGGGAAGTAGTATAATGGCAGTCTAAGAATAATATTTACAACATATATTACGACGCAGTATATTGGTATATAATACTACATTGACATGTTTTATCGAGCATTATTCTAAACAAATATCATGTATAACTTAGTAGTTCATACATGTGGCGAATTCTTGGTTTTAAGTTATATCTTTATACATCTATACTATTTCGGAAGTTTAAAATAAATCTTTCTTTAGCCTTTCTTTATCTATATAATATCCCGAGGGAAAATGTATACGCATCACCTTCAGTATATTATATATGAAAGCAGATAGGAAGTTATGTATAGGTGATAACTAATGCAAAAATAAATTAATCAATACCTACTATATACATATACATATACGTCTCTACATACAATATGGGTATATCATAGATCTACATATAACCAGCCTCTACCGAAGGAAACGGAAGAAAAGATAGTGTATGTGTCACCATTATCAAAGTAGAATTTGTGAAAATCTACCCCTTCAATAAGATTTCCATATCCCTCAGGACCAAAACAAGTAACTTGTGAGTCGACAAACTTTCTGAAAAGTAAGAAACACATTTAACGCTCAATTAATTTAAGCAGTTTTATAATACATCAGTGTGTGTCATACATGTAGGTATAGATACATTTATATACATAATGGGTGGATAAAGGTAGGATTAACTAAGAATTTAAATAAGAAAAAAATATCGGGATATACAACGTACACATATTTCTGCTTATTAAGAATTATAGAAATATTAATATTAATTCCGAACATAAAAATGTAGACATGAAGCAAAATAAAGAATAGCTTTAGTGTTAGAATTATATTAATTAGAATTATATTGTTACATCTAGAAGATTGACGAGGATGATAAAATATGTATTAAGTAGATGAAAAAAATGTAACGTTTCATCTGAATAAGCACATATATTATTCAAAAACAATACATAATAACACATTTGACATAAAATCATTGGCCTTTTTTACAAATTTTATTTAAAACATACGAGTAATTATCCTATATACATACATAATATGTATATATTGTAAAAATGCTCCAAAGATAGAATACTAAATTTCCCTCACATTGAATGTGGGAATATACACAATATAGTATTATAAATGTATATGTACGTATATGTCTATATACATACACACATGATGTATTTATAAGATATTTCTGTTTTATAGTTTAAAAATACTATTTTAATATTTACAACTTCAATAAAAAAAGTATATAATATTATGAAAATATATTGAAGAAATTTCAAGGAATAAAAATTAAATATACTCGTAGGTAGATAAATTCAAAATAGAATCCAAAAATAAAATAGTTATTGAAGACGTTGTAAAATTATTTTAATCTTAAATATAGTTATTTCTAATAATCATTACTAAAATAAAGTCTATATTTAATTTTTATAGGAAAAAAAATTAGGTGATAAACAAGGATAGGAAACTAAACTTTAATACATCTGTATATTATAATAAGCCGATTTGTATAAAACGTTGAACTTATGTACCACATTCAAATGTAAAAATAGATAAATAAACGATAATAATGTATCAAAATACGAGTAAAATCTTGAATATAAAAATGTTTGGTAAATTTTAATAATTTAATACAGACAATATTAACTGTAAAGTTAACTGCAACTCATCTTCCCTTGATCGGTTCCTTAGTGCACGTCCAAAATGATAAGCGAGTATACATTAATGAAGTCGTATGAATCTTTCGATTATTATGAAAAGTGTATGATAATCACAATCTCTATTTTAAGGCATTTAAAAAATCTAATATTCGTGCTTTTTTCTGTCACACACAGTTGTCATTACGTCGATAAATAGTTATTATTTCTTCGAATATTCTCATTAATTGAGCAAATTTTTCTCAATGCAGAATAGTTCTACAGAACTCTTCTCAAATTAAATTTAATAAGCTGATAATATTAAGCTTATTATCTGGGATCTATTGTATAGGGATAAAACTATTTGAATCTCGTTATTCTTTGATAATCAGTATACATATATTCAATATTAAATTATTATTAAAATTATAATAAGAAAAATTGCTTATAAAATGCTGTAAAAATGTGTCAAATCTTTCATTTAACATTCTATATTTTGATACTTTTCATTTGATTTAAAATATTTCTTTAAAAATTAATTCGAATATTCTACAAATACAAACGAGTGTTTAATTATATAGTATATAATTTTAGACAATCCAATGCATTATACGCAGTCATTAAAGTTTAATTTATTAATCTTTTTATTGCCTGCATTTAGAGAAATCTACATAAAATTATAATTATAGCTAAATAATATGAAATGAATTTTTAATACAACAGTTACTAAATTATAAGCAAACATATAACATTATTAAAACTACTTTAGACTTATAAATTTAATTAAAATTAGTTCTAAGAAACAATTAGATAGTGTTTTTGATAATTTGCATTTTTTGAAAGTTTTTCATATAGGTACTATACGAAGAGGTGAGGATAGTATGAAAAACTGCTGAGGAATATTATTAATTTTTTATGGTATCCTATAAAAACAGTAAATTTAGGGAGCATTATGAAAAAAGGTAATTATTTTATTTTTATATATTTTTATTACTGGATTACTTTAATTAATACTTTACTGAGTTATTGGATGATTCATTTAAATTTTAAAACATATTTTCATTTATAAATGTAAAAAAAATTCGTAGTTGGTTTATATGATCTCTAAAATTATGATTAATGGCCGAATTTTCTTGAGAAGATATACAACATATTTTGATATATGACAAAATTGTATATTTTTGAAAAACAATAATAAAATAATCGGCAACTAATCAAGCAACAACATTACATGCTGAATCCACAATAGCATGAGATTGTGTCTATCGATAACAAATGACAAGTTATGACATAAAATTGCGTCAAAGCAATCGTAAAACACTTTTAGGACAAACAAACAAACGAACAAACAAACAAACAAACAAACTGTAACGATGTTCAATAAAGAGTGAGATCGAACAACGCGAGCCAGTTGAATATGAACAACTTCATTATTATGAATGAAACAAATGTGATACAAAAATTCTGATGACCGTTACGTTTTTTTAATGAAATTTAAAAAGTTTACGTGTTTCAGGAATTCATTCTCATTTTACAAGTTTGGAATGCAATTTTAAATTCTATGTAGATCCTACTGTGAAAAACATTTCAATTGGCATTAGATGCCACTATGAAGACATCTGTTTCGAGCAATAAAGAACGCAAAAATTAAAAAAAGAGAACTTTTTATGTAAAAAAATTAAAATTATGTACATCGGGAGAATTGGGGTGAACCCCTAAAACAACTTCAATAGAATACTTTTATTACAACGGTCTGCATTTTCTAATAATTGTTCATCCTTTAGCGGAGATACCTTATACTAAGTAGGTACACCGAAAAGATTGGCAAAAACTTTCAAGGAGGGCTAAATTAACATAGTCTACACTAGCAACAAAATGCTTTTATACAAATGTTAAAAACTTGGAACAGATCCATATGTATGGTTGAATGTTTTTGACAATTGGGTCACATAATTGCACAATATTTACATACAAGTATGGCTGTCGAAAGGGTTAAGTAAGCGAAAGGTAGAGCTCAACATGGAGCTCTAGATTTACGTCTAGCTCAACCTTGCGCTTTCTTAACTCTTTCCACCGCCATAAGAGAAAAATAATACTTCCCATGAAATTTGATATATCCAATGCCCTATTGCCAGACACAATCCGTAGTGGGAGATGCTCTATAAAATATGTGTAACCGTTCAGGCACTTCTGGTCATAAAATGAGCCACAGCCTGGATTAGATTAGTAACAATACCACCTCAGGCCAACGTTTCCAAAAAGGTCGCAATGGAAATGACCGGCGATCGTTATAATGTTCAAGAATTTAAGTAGTACAAAATAACCTAGAATATACAAATTCAAGAAACTTTGCTAAATTTGACCGGTCCATCACAGAAACAAAGGCCCACTAAAGAAAGTGAATCTAGAACACCTAGTGAATGCTGTAAACGCGTTATAAATTACCGACTAAATTTAAAATACCA
Source organism: Invenusta paracnida (assembly GCA_036023295.1). NCBI lineage: Eukaryota > Metazoa > Platyhelminthes > Proseriata > Coelogynoporidae > Invenusta > Invenusta paracnida. Next base: position 3,373 of record JAYRBW010058702.1, on the reverse strand, counting down.
AGTAGTTATTGCTGCGTATATAAGCACTGGATAATTAAAACCGTCACAAATAACCCGCTAAAATATAACATATATTAAAACGGTTTATAACTGCATATCGGTAAAACCAAAATAGTTAGTAAAAATAATGTTTATTAAAACGCAACATGTTTTGCTGCAACTAACAGCATCATTAGTCAAAAATTGTGAGACTATAATTAATATATTTTTCAAAGAAATAATAAAGATCAAATTAATTACAGTTTTAAAACGTAGGAAGAGTTAGAATTAGATAAATGGCGGTTACGACTATATGGTTAGAAAATTTTATGTGAAGAGATTCTTTAAAAGATAAGCTAATTTACATTTAGCAGTATCCAAAATAGAAAAATCATTAAGTGTACAATTACATAACAGCCTATAATAAAAAAATATTACATTAATTTAAACTAAATGTTCTACTTGTAAGAATAATACCTAGTTTTTATTTTTCTCTTAAAAATAGGATTCCTATAGCTCTTCGTTCTAATGTGATCCATAAATTTAATTGTTCTGAGAACAAAGGGTGTTATAGGTAAAACTAAACAGCACTTATATAATCGCATTAGAGAACACAAATCTATTCATCAATCTTCTATTTTTTCAGATTATTCTATGACTATACACTTGACGATTTTTTTATTTTGAATACTGCTAAATGTAAATTAGATTCATCTGTTAAAGAATCTCTTTACATACAATTTTCTAACTCTAATCTTAATTGTAATTTATTTATTTGTGGCTCCTCTTACTTTTTCAAACTGAATAATTAATTTAATCTTTATTCCCTAGTATTTTTTCAGTTTCAATTACCTTGTATAAATACATTAATGAATAGTCTTATATGTTTGTATGTCTCAATTTTTTTGTCCGATGATGCTGTTGGCAGCGAAACATATTGCGTTCTAATAAATGTTATTTTTACTGATTCTATTTGGCTTTTGCAAATTAATTAAAATTAATTTCAGGCAGTTTCAGTTAGCATCATACGTATATACATAAACCTTGTAGTAATATGTATGTTGCTTTACAAAATAAAAATTGGAAGAATACATTAAAAAGAATGGTAGCAAAAATTGCTTATGCCATACAATTAAATGTAAAATATATATATATATTCATCAATTGAGCTTGCAAACATTAATATGAAAAAATTAATAAACACATCTTTACTGTATCATAGGCCGTTTATGTAAGTTGAGTAATAATAAAAGTCTAACGGTAGAAAACAATAAAACCAAGGTTCAAGACAAGTTTGCAAAGCGATCAGATTTCTAATGCAAAAGTAGGCGGTAACCGAAATATAACATAAATTACATTAAAATTTTGGAAGAAACCTATAATGAAAACTTTTTATAAATGTCTGCTTCAGTTAAACTTCGTATAATATTGACTGTCACCACATAGGAAGGAATAAGATGGGAACGTAACTATTGTTAGAAAAAATGAAAGAAGATAAGATTTGCTTAGTTAAAAAAAACTAATATCTATTTGTTTAAGACCCTATATAAAATTTACAAAATGTACAAACTAGAAAAGTTTCATTCAACTTAAATATACAATAAAAAATTATTATGCTAATAACACAATGAAAGTCGATTTTCACATCACAAAGAGAATATACCCACCTGTATATAAAAAATGTGGAACTTTAAAAAGTTGTATAAACACAGAAGTGATACAAAAGTGTTGAAAGCTGAAGATCTACCCCAATTTTCAGTTATATAAATATGTTCATTATAACCGAAGTGTGGGTCAAAGATGAACCCTTATAAAATTGGATATCGTGAAAACAGATTAATAAAAATATGACATGTATGTTTATGTGGTTCCATGGACTATATGTGTAGAATTTCAGCTTAATCACTCATTCTGTTTATAAAAGAGATTATTTCAAAAATTTCCTAAATAAGTCCGTACAGAATAATATTAAATATTTTTGAGTTTTAGTCCAAACGGCGAAATTGATGGAGGTAAATGATACATTGAAATGATCGTTGAAAAGTGTAGGCACTCGATGGGTGTCTTCTAATAATCCGGTTGATACAAATATTTTGTGAAAAAATTATTATAAAAAAACTGCATTATTAGTTCATAAAACATTGTAAAATAGAATAGTTTTAACTTAATTGGTAAAATCAATTGTGACATTTTTTCAAAAATTATAAACAAAACGACAGCGTCGAAAAAAGTATAGCCAAGAAATGAGCATTCAAAGACAAAATTTCTGCCTAATGTGTAATTTTCTTGTCACTTATGCGCTATTTTTTCGAAACATATTGTTAGGTAAGGTACTGCTTATTAATACCCAATACATACTACTCTAATAACAGAATTAGTAGAATTATTTTATATAGTTGTAAAAAGAATAAAATTACGACCGAATGAAAAAAAGTATGACAAAGGACTGATTAGAAATAAAGATTTGTATAAAAGGAAAAATTATCATTTAATGCATCAATGCTGTTTTAATTGATAATTATTTATTTACGTCAATATATACACTCATTGTATATATTACACTTCAGATATATTTTTTTTATAATAATTTTAAAGAGTCAGCAGAAATCTGCAAGAAAAACCAATTATACAAGTTTTATTTAATATATCAAATAATAAAATTAAAATCTAATTATTTGGTCACCCCTATAATTTATAAACTTACTAAGAGAGTAGAGTTTTGAAACTTCGCATGCAGTTAAACAAGATATTTTCCAATATATTCCATTAAAATTGTTAAAAATATTCGCTATAAAAAAGTAGGTAAAATATATTTATATTTTATGATTAATTTAGACCACAATACGGTATCAAAATGCAAGGATCAGTACACTTAACCAATTAATATGCCAAAACTGCATTGTGTATTTATCATACAATAAAATGTAGCTTCCGAAAATCGGTGAATTTTGTGTGAAATATACAACAAAATATATTTTTTAAACTCGTTTTTGTGAAGTAGTGGTAATAATAAAATACTGAAACTATATTTTGTATAGAGAGAGAATGTGGCCACCCCTGTTATGATATATGATTTTATGTTCCTGGCAGTGGTTAGACATACTAAAATCTGAACAAGCCTATTATATATTTTGTAATCAAATAAAGATCAAATAATAATATGTTATCTTTTTTAAAATGTTAATGTATTTCATAGTAGAATTTGAAGCTTCAGTAATTATATCATCTATGCTATAGGTTATAGTTTTAAATTTTCATTAACAAGTAGCTCAGTTGGTAGAGCGTTGGTATTATGTGTCGAAGGTCCTGGGTTCAAGTCCCACCCAGGGCAACTTACTCACCCCTGGCTAGCAGCTGTGCTAGTCGATTGTTTAGCAGGCTAGACCTGTTTAGT
>JAYRBW010058691.1:0-10841 GCA_036023295.1 Invenusta paracnida | reverse complement strand
CATTGGATTGATATCATTCATGATTTCTTCTGCCGATCGTTTCATTTTCTATCTGTTAAATATTGTTAAACTGTTAATTACTGTATAAATGGGTTCATAGCCAAATTTATTATTTATTCTATTAACTGATTTCTACTCATTCTGCTTGTATTTATTTATTTTAAATGCGTAAATTTATTTCAATGAAGCACATTCTTTTAAGAACTATTAACTCATTTGTTATTTTCTTTTTATCCTGATTCATGATTATGATGTAAGACACTTCGAAAGCTTGATTTTTAAAAGATAAATGTGTTAAATTACAATGATTATTTTTTTTTTAGAGGACATTTATGCTATTCTTATTCAAAATTTAGTGTGTAATTATTCCATTTTGTTTGTTGGTATATAGTGATTTAAAAATATTTGTAGTGTCCGTAACCATGGGCACATTGCAAACAATCTAAATCTAAAATATGAATTCTTAAATATATATGTTTAAACATACATATATGACATACATATGACAAACATATGTGACAAATATATGACTTAAACGAATTCCAAAGTTATTATTAAACATATTTCTCATTTTAATTATTCCATCAACAATTTAAGATGTAAATATATGTTGCTAATAACATAACTGCATTTTTACTTTAAAAACAAAAGTTATATTTTTATACCAAGTGCGTGCAAAACAGATATACAATTGATGGAGAACTTATCGAAGTCAAGAGGCTTTTGTTTGGAGGATGAGGGGATATTATAACAAAGAAAAATAAAGTATACATTAAGAAATCAATCCCCAGGAGGTTGAATATGTATTTAGGGGGTTATAAGTACTATATTAGTGAAGCCCTGTTCTTATTAAGCCAATTGTTATTGGGATGAAAACAATAAAACCTTCCTTTTCTGCCATATTTCATTGTTTTTCAGAAATCTCCAATAAAATTGTATATAGAACGGGAAGGTAACTTTTTTGGGAATAGAGAACCACTTTTGTTAGTTTCAATAGATTGTTTCTGTAGATGAAGATTTCATTAAAGTACAACATATAGTATTGTGTACAACTAGTAAGCATTAAGTCTCGATTCTCCAAAATTTGATTGGAACACAAATTTGGAACACAATTTGATTAATTGAAACACAAATGATTTGAGTGATAGGTTTTGAGTGATAGTTGAGCAGTTTTTTCAGAAGGCACTATAGAAATATTCCACACAACATGAGAAAGGTCAAGAATCGAATTCTATTTAACTCATAATTCCTGAGTTATATGTATAATGCTTCCAAGATTCCAACGAGTTAGTATATACGTAACAAAAATATAACTGTTTCCTTTAAAAAAAAATTCTATAATAAAGAATAAAATTAAAGTAAGAAAATTCCAAGAATAGAACATAAGATGTTAAAGAAAATCAGTAATAATGCAGTTACAGTAGATTATCAGCGACTCAAATTTAGACAATAATAAGCCGATAATATCTGAATATTATATATATTCAGAAACTGAAAAAAATATAATCCATTTGAAATTTTCGACGGATTGTTTATAATTGGTTAAAAACAAGTCTCATTAAAAAGGGAGATATTCCTATTTTTTTTTTTTAAATAAGCAGTTCAGACAGTAATGTTAAAAAGAGAATTAGTAAGCTGAACAAATGAAGATCAATAGATTGACTATCTTCCTACAAGAGTGGGCACAGCCATGTGTAGTAATATGTAAGAACAGAAAAGTGAAAATAATTAAATCAATTACTTTAACCCTTTGTTTCTGCATCCATAAGAAATGGTGAGCCACGTTTAAAGAGCCATTTCTGTCAAAGAATACCGGAACATTTTTTCATTAATAGTTTGCTGCCATCTCCTTCAAGACAGAGTTTGTGCATTACATGGTAAATTGTGCCATCTTCTCGATAGTTAAAGTATTGATTTCCTTTACCATTGTGACAATTGTAGGTAATAAGAGATTCACCGCCCGGAAAATCAAGACAGTACATATAGCTACGAATTTCTCCGCTCTTGCTCATCATCCAATACTGACTTCTATCTTGTTTATGACACTGGAGCATAATAACTGGCATATTCAGTTTGTGTGGCATATCCAGACTTGAATGCGCGTCGACACAGTAGTTATAGCCAGCATTTCGAATCTCCCCATAAGCGATAGCTTTTTCAGGTATAAATAGTTGAGGATAGATGTTGTCGACATACCACCGAAAGACTTGCAATGTAAACGACTTCGAAGTGCCTTCCGTGATGATATATCTCCATAGTTGCTCACATTTTTTTAATGTACATGTAATAATAGTTTTTATAGTTGTCCATCCACACTTCTGCTAAACGTGCAGAATTCTTCTCGAAGGTGTTACCTGTACCCAACTTGTATGGTAAGAATTCCCGATATATGTGTCCTACATGACTGCAAGGAATGACATGTAATTGACCTCCACACATCCATATCTTGAATGAAAGTTCCAGATTCTCACCACCCCAGATATTAAATCCAGGGTCGTATGTACCGAGATACTCAAAATACTTCCGATCTATTGAGAACAAGCCACCAATCATTGTTGGTGATGGTATGGGATCGACTAGAGTTTTTCGGTTATTTAGAAAAGATGAGGGGGGCATATGCCAATGGAAATAAAGATCCCACTCGAATCCACCTACTTGGATCACATTTGGATCACTGGTATCCTTAAATTCGAAATCATCATTCCTAATGATTCCGATATTTGGAGTGACGACGTTGGACCAGTTGGCTGCGACTTGATTCAGAAGAGGCTCCAACTAGCCATCAGTGCATTCAATGTGTGAATCTAGAAATGTGAGTATATCACCCTGGGCAGCACTGGCCCCTAAGAGACGAGCTCGGATGAGACCTTCCCGACGTTTAGCACGAACTATGCGTACCTTACCCAACTTCTTCATGTACTCTTCGAGTGGCGCTTTCAGATAATCTCTGGTAGAAAAGTCATCGACAAGAATGACTTCTTTTATCAGATGTGGTGGGGAACGATCAAAAATTGAGTAAACACTCCTCAATAGAACACCCCAGGCTTCGTTATAAAAGCATAGAATAATACTAGATGAGGGGAGGTACTTGCGAATCGGAATCGTCAGACAAGCTTTATGCCTGAAGTCTGGCAGAGAACGATGCACACTAATCATATTACTGGCGTACTCATTAAAGTGGTTGTTTTTCCAGCCAAGGTCAAACTTTCTCTGTTCTTCTTCTGATAGTTCCTCTTTTACTATTTTGACTGCTTTACCCTTTTCTCCTGGAGCATTGGGATCGATTTTAGGTCCAATTAATATTTAGGGTGCTGTAACAATGGCCTCATCGTCTCTATAGCGCCGTCATTAACTTCATTTCCAACCTCCAAAGCCACAGGAGCATTTTCTATTTCACCATTTGCACCAATGCCTGAAGGTAGTTGCTGTTCATGTATTAAGACTAAGTAGAGAAAAGCGCACAACCAAACCATAACAATGAGGCAAGCGAGCTTTAATAGTTTTCTTGGATGAATTATAACCATCTTCGCATTTGATACTTGCTCCCCCTCCTTTTAAACTAGTCTGCTGCGGCAGCGACTTCACAAATAGATAATGGGCCTTCGATGGTGAGGGGACGGCCACAGCAGCAAGCAACAGCAATGACTTCACCTGACAACCATTAAACCGTCAATTTCCAGATTATTAATTAAATATTAGGAATGTTTTGACACAACACTATTTCTCTCGTTTCCGGAAAATTTAGTTTTTTAATAAATTCAGTTTCCAATAGATCAATTTATATTAAAATTGTTTTATTTTATATATAATAATCAATATATTATATAAATCGAATATTTGTTTTTAAAATAAAACAACAGAAATCAGATAAACCCATAGATATTGGATTATATAAGGAATACTTTAAAAAACGACAGCGTCCCAAAAAGGAAAGTTAAGAAGCGAGCTCCTCAAAAGCAAAGAACAAAAATTATATTAAGAGTACAACCATTAAATAAATAAATATAAAAGAGCGCCAATATTTAATTGTTACAGTGCTGCTGTTTAATATGCATAAACATATTATAAATCAATAAGAAATATTAGTACATATGAAAACTGTGGAATTTATTAAAATATATATGACAACAAAAATACTGAACAATTTTTTGTCAATGGAACCCACATGAATACAATAGTAGTTGGTTTATGTAAACAAATTAATTTAACAGATAAAATTGATATAATATTCATACCATTGCCAAGAATTTGTTCAAATTTATTGTTGTCATATTTTAATTAATTCTACAGTTTTCACATATACTAATGTTTCTTATTAATTTATAATATGTTTATGCAATTTAAACAGCAGCATTGTAACAATTAAATCTTGACGCGCTTTTTATATCAATTTCTTTAATGACTGTACTCCATATTAATAATAAAAATGTGCTCTTTGTTTATAAGGAACTCGTTTCTTGGCTATCAATTTTGCAACGCTATCTTTTTTGTTTAGATATATATTATCAGAACATTGAACACTGATTTAGGACATTGTGTTAAAATAAAATCGAATAATTAACCTTACTTTGTTAATACTCAAACTTTTGCAATCATCTTCATAATTGATTTTAAATAACAAAAACCATTTTAAATTATCCTATATATTGATTAACCTAACTTTTAATAAAAAGTAATGATTACCATACATCATTGGATTAATCTGAGTGAAACGCTTGATACAACTTTTTTAATATTTGTGTGTAATGCCAATGGGTTGTACTGAACAGTAAAAACATTAATGATGAAGCAACCATTTCATATATATTTATTCTTTTCTACTGGTAAGTCAAAGGTCTCCTATGAAGCTTATCAACAATAATAGCAATTTGTAATCTTTAAATAATAAAATAATTTTACATTAAATATTATTATTAATAATTATTAAAGTTTAATTTATACTTTCCAAATTTTATAAATATGAAATTCTTTGTGATTGGATGTTCTGCTTAAGATGTCTGATGCTTTAGATATATGTATAGTATGATTCATATGATTTGATTTTCTATGCTTTTTTTAATGTTTACCTATTAGAAAATATGAAGTGCTAAGTTTAAGTTTAGTCTAAACTTCAATTTAAAATTGAAGTATATACGTATATTATTATTTATATTTATAAATTATACAAATTCAATCAACTCATTTTGACTACGAATTAACAATATTAGTGAGAAGATTCTCATTGCTGTCTTAATTAAAGTAAATAAGATTAAAGCAAAAGATGTAACATAATGAAAACAAAAACTCCTTTAACTGACATTTATTTAATAATATATTATGTTGGAAATAAATGTGTATAAAAATATGCATGTCGAAATTTATTGTGATGTTAAACAAATTTGCCGCTAACAGTTGACGTTTTTCGACTTCAAACAAAGTAAACTTTATTGTTTACAAATTTTTGGAGATCCACTCCATAGACAATGACGTTTTTACAGCAAAAACATGTTTTCTGTTTTTTATAATTATATCATATTGTAAAGGGAGAATCACACTTTTATTATATAATTAAATTGATAAAACAAATTACATAAATCCGCTACAACCTATACTGATATGTGCGAAAAATATTTATCCGTCAATTGTTTCATTTCAATTTAAATAATTTATGTTATCTATTTATATGTTATTGAATATAAAATATTATACAACATAATAATTTAAAATATTGATGGTATGGTTTCATCATAATATATATATTAGAAATGTTATAACAAATAATATGTTTACCATTGTGGCATATTTTCTCAATAAAGTTGACAAATGGTTGTACAGTATTAACATGCATACAAACATATATATATGTAACATAATTTTATAGTAATTATTAAAATTATCTTATATCTTATTTTGGTATTATAAATTTCTTGAAATTTGGACGTTCAGAAGCTTTGATAAGTTTTTTGTAATATTTTTATAATATTTAAAAATAATAATATATCATTTGTTTTATTTTTAATTTTTAATTATTATTAAACAAATATATCTCTAACTCATTCTTAATACATTAGTATATACAATAGTATATTTTAATATTCATAATACGTGATAAAAGCATTACCTTTATAGCTGTAAAATAATTAAATTATATACATAATTCCCTTTTTGCAATATAATTATTTCAGTGAGTCTTATGATCAAGTTAATGTAAATTATAATTTTTTACCACTTAGATGACTTGTAATGGTAATATTGAAATAACAATTATCACAAAAAATGAAGTATAATATTATATAAATAAATCATGAGTAAATATCATACTGTTTGTTTTCTTTTTAAAAGCAGTGTAATTTGTAATGTAATTTCTATGACTTTTGCGTACATATGTTTTTCGTTTATTTATGATTGTAGTGTTGCTCATTGTGGTGCACGTTGCTGTTTTTGCTCAAGATAGTAAGTTTTTTTATTTACGTAACATTTAATTTATTTACACACTAATTAGTACGCACTAAAATATTACATATTAACATATTACACACTTTTAGCACAATTAAACACAATTAAAAGCTTTATAATTTTAACATATAAATATCGTATTTCCCGATTAAAATATATAACTTACACATTCAAATGAACTTCGTGACAAATTATTCGTAAATGTTACTTAATTCCTGTTATTCATTTAGCTACAAAATTATTTGCATCCTGATTTTTTATAGGATCCGGAAAATAATATTATTATGTAAATTAATTGATAATTATTATTAAATTACGAACAATTTCTTAAAAAACATTGTAGAACTACTTTTCATGAAACTATAATATGGTCAAATGACATTTTATAGATATTGCATTATTTATTATGTGCTTTTAAATGTTTAGACCAAATTCAACCTGCTTAATTTATTAATAATTCATGTATAATTTAAATAAACATCTTCTGAGAGCAACTCATTTATTGCTATAACAATTTGTTATCATTAACTTACAAAATATCTTAGCATTTTTATAAGTCTATTTATAGCCAATATTAAATTTAGGATATTACTAACCTTTACTTTATAGTTTTCATCAAATGTTATACAGTTATTATGAACATCAACCTAGATTACGCCTATTATAAAAGTATTATAATAAATATTATTATCATTTTATATAGTTATATTTTATATTGATAATATACTTACTGTTGCATAGATCATGCCTATAATAATATCAAAATAATTTTGTAAATGTAGACTTTTACTCAGAACTAAAAATGTCGTTTTATGAAAGATTTAAAAAAATATATATCAATATAATTTTCATCACTTTTGACTGTTTTTTCTTTTATCGTTGAAAATAGTTTATTGATGCTTTGTTTCTATATTCTTTTTTAGATTCAAAGAAATCTATATATGTACCTACACTCAAGCATTGTCATAAACATGCTTATTGTTTCGAAGGTAACTGTTACTGCAAAGAGCTCTACATTGGAGATGGTGATTCATGGTGCATAGATTCCTCGAAACTTTGCAAGGGAGTTCGCGGATCAAGTTCCATTAATGGACCAGGATGTTTGGTAAAAAATTCCTACTCAATAACAAATAATAAAATGCCAGGTAATTTTATCTTCTTGAAGCAATATAAATTTAAAAAATTAATTAAATTAAACATTCAATTCGCGTTCAAACTTCCTCATTAACAAGTAAAAAGTATATACTTGCAGGGGTTTTAACCTAGAAATATAGGGTTTCATTCAATTTAAGATTCTTCTATTAATTGCTAAATGTGTTAAATTTAAATACGATTTATGCAATATTAAGAAAAATGTAAGGGAAAAAACAAAATTGCAGTTATCGTTCAAGAGGGCCGTCAAAACAACACTATCTCATACTTAAAAGTTCAATTGTTTACGATTTCTATATAGGTAAAGGAAGATAATTTTTTTATTTGATTGTTTTCCACTTATACGGTATTTATAATGAAATGGTTTGAAATATGGCCACCAGAATGTACACCTTGTTTGCATTTCATGCTATTAATTTGTATTTTGCAAATAAATAAATATAAAAATATATTTCGAGTTAATATATTGCACAATATTTTAAAACACAGCTATAGAGCATAATTAAATTTTTCTGGAATTTCAACAGAATCACTTTTTTATTAATCTAATTTAACTAACTAATTCCAAAAACGTATATATTTTCAAGTTCTTCTGTCAAATTTAAATATATAGAGTTGTATACAAGATACTCCAAGATTCACCGCATTCTTTCTGTGCAACTATTTCTGACAATCTATCAAAATTGTTTGTTTATTAACATACGGTTAATCAACTTTCCATGCTGCTATACATAGCATAGTTAACTTGTGTATTTTTTCGACTTTATTTTAAAACCCACTATTGTTGGATCAGGATATGCATGTTTGAAGCTAGTTTTATGCATGTTTCAATGGTTTAGATGTCCACACATTAAAATAACTATCCACTTCATACTTTAATTGATATTACACTTACACGTAGCTAACATTGAGTGTCCATCGCAGAGATATTATATCCGGGTAGCCACATGAATAGGGCAGCCAGACAAAATTATGTGCAATTCCTAGACGAAGTAAGACCAGACAAAGATGAAACAAATCCTGAAACAACTATAATAAGCCAGTTTAAATTGGATAATAGATATAAGAGTTTTGTTTAAACATTTAAAAAATGTAAATGTTTACCTTTCGATAGATATAAAATGATTAAAAAATGATTAATACTTAGTTAAGATATCTGCAGCGAAATCTTGATACATTCGTCCACTTTTTTCATATAAATATCTCATGGATTTATCTCATGCGATAATGTAAAAATAATGCCAGTGCAGAAAATATTAATTGAGGTTTACACAAAAATAAAGCCTAAAATACACAAATTAACAGTAACGACGTTATTCTAAATTAGAATTACGTTACAATGCTCTTCATATACAATATGCTCGTATATATTACTTAAAATTTAAAAAAATCCATAATTAAATCCGCTGGACAAAATTATGTGGATTTTTATCCCTTACATCAGGGTTTACTTATTTCTGTGTGCTCATATTCGTGAGCCAACACAAGGATGGAAGAATTGCCCATCCTACTGGACCATCAGATGGAGACTTAACTTTATATAAGGCAGTGGAGTAATGACTTTCTAGACTGTGCTTTAAAATGCTGTATAATATTTAGTATATTACAATCTTGCATAGATACAACAACTTAATACAATATTAACAACGAGTGGTTATGTTAAAAACTAGATATATAGAAAATGCTAGCAACCTAAGTTATATTAATAAATGAGTAATATAATGATTAATGTATTTATAATAAATAAATATAAATGAAAAAATATACATAAAAAATGAAAATATACATATATTTGGCAAATAATCGAACAAAATTATTTATAATTTTTATATAAAACTAAGATTGTCAGAACATTACCTTATTAATAAATTACAACTTGTAATAGGCGGAAATTATGGCTTGAAGGCTTTCTTTGACTCCATTTCAAATAGTTCAATTTATCAAACATATTTAACATCCAGATTCGTAATAAAACATTGTTCATACCCTTTTGTTACATTGTGACATTAATAAAAATATACGTCAAAACGTTAGAAAAATAAATTTATGTTTTAACGTGTACTTATTATTATTTTATTGTTTAGATCCAATTTATCTTAGACAATACTGCAATAATTGTTCTATTTGCGCAAAGAATGCGCTCTGTGACAGTCTTCATCCGGGTTGCCGATGTCCTCAAGGTTATGATGGAGATCCTACAAAGCTATGTAGAATAAGTGAGTGAACATGGTTTCATCGATCTTAACATAAATTACATAAATATTTATTTATTTGTTTATTTATACGATTATTAGATGTGTATTATACATTAGATGTAGTGTTAATATTATTGTAACTAGTAGGTAATGTTATATTGAAATAGATAAATATGATAAAGAAAGAATTAGGTATATCTTCAACACAGAACATTACATATTTTGCTTATGAATAAACAATGTTAACGACGGAGATTTGGATTAATTGTTCAATTTTATTTATTTACACTTATTTTTTAAAGTCATGAGTTATTATCATCTTTGGTATACGAAAGAAATATCACAAAATTGCATTTAATCTATTGTAATTCTATATATATGACTATTTACATTTAGTGAGCATCATTTCGGTAATCACAAAATATAAATACAAAAACACGATAACTCTGATAACTCAGATAACATAAAATAAATACGATAGAGATTGATAATAATAAGTATATAATGATATTAAATACTATCAAATTGTATATAAGTAATGATATGCAGAGCAATATTTGAACAAAATAAAATATAATAATATTGAAACTATTTCAATTAAATAGTGTTTATATCAAACCTTTTAGACAATGGATAAATAAAACTTTTAAGATTACCAAAAACCCGAATGTTGAAGTTGTATCTTCTATTCAGTGAATTATGCAGTGATTAAAATAATTTTTAAATGTATATAATACATATATATACAGTACCAGTCAGATTAATGAATCACCCACTTTTTTAATGTACAATTAAAGTTTATTCGTCCATAAATATTTATTATTCTAATAAATCAGTTGACAGTTTATATACATGTACAATATAATACATACATGTTATAGAGTCATTTAGAGCTAATATTAGAGTTAATATTTGGTGTGGCCACCTTTGGCCACGTATAAAATGCCTCCACCCGAGCTGGCATATCATCGATCAGTTTACAACAAGTTTCATCTAGCATTCTTTTCACGTCATTGTCACGAACAGTGATGTCGAGGAACTGGCTAATGAGGTCCTTCT
>JAYRBW010058680.1:0-10841 GCA_036023295.1 Invenusta paracnida | reverse complement strand
GTAGGACTAATGGCGAAAGGGGGTGGGTGGGTGGGTCATTCATAATATGACGAAATATGATGAAGGGGTGGGTGGGTCAAAAATGCCAGATTTAATATGACGTAATATTTGAACGGCCTCTTAACTCCAATTTTCAATTTCAATCCGCTTTACCAAATGCCCATTTAATATTAAATTTAAAACCGAATCTCAATAGAAATAGACGATTAAAAATCCTGCAACTTTCTAAAAAATGATCTTGTAACTTCGAAAATCGTCATTAACTATGACAATAGTTGCTTTACCCAGTGAAGTAATGTAGTGAATATGTATTGAAAGATAAAATCACTTTAAATTACAAAATTGTTGACGTTTTTGACCTTAAAGAAAATATTTTTTAATATTGGGAATAGCTACATAGTTATACTATTATACAGGCTTAGCAATGTAATGATTTAATATAGAAATATTTCTTGATCATCCTGAAAAATATTAAATCTTACAGAAAACGTTACAAAAACCATCAAATAACCTGTAAAACAATTTATATACACTATATATTTCAGTGTATCAATTATACGATAATACGATAATACATACAGAAAAATTGTATCATGTGGCAGGCACATAGGTATATGCAATTGATTGAGGAACTTAAATTATAGTACATTTGGCGATCATTATTAAATGAAAATGTGTCTTTGTTTAAAAAATTATATATTAAGTTAACAATGGCCACCGTCACCAGAAACAGACAATAAAGGAAATGACGAGTGACCATGACAGAGCATGATACAATATAGTGAACATGCAAGAAACATAATTGAGATTTGGCTAGGTTTAACACTGTCTAGAGTGATCATCTGGAAGTCAGCAAAATCGACATGGTCCTGGGATAATTCAAATTTATCGGGATTAAGAGTAATACCATGTCGGCCAGATGTGTCAAGCCATTCAGTTGTTTGGTGAACGCTTTTTTCAATGGTGTCAGCCCAAAGTAGGACGTCATCAAAGCATTTGGTTTTGTTGTGAATGTTTTCGACTATCTCGTCATAACGACGTGTGTAACCGTCTCCATGAGACAATGTAGCCCTGAGGGGCCGTTTAATAGCTGTATGTGGTTATGAAAGTTGTGAGGTGACCATCTTCTTCGCGAATTGGTACGCTGTGGTAACCATTCCAAGCGTCAAGAACAATTTTATTTTTGCCGTGAGGGACTGATTTGGCTTGGTGGAATAGTGAGGGTGTATATACTACCATGTCTCCAAGATTTTTGATGCCTTGGTTGTTGGCGGCTTGCATTCGTATGGAGACAGGCATGAGAACGGATTGGCTGAGATCCAGTTGGTGCATGACCTTGATGCCAGCCAGACAACTTTGACAGCCAGTGTCGGCCATTACAGAGATTAAGGTCGGTTTGAGATTTCTGTTTATTGAGAATCCAAAGGCTTGAAAGTCCTCGGGTAGGGCCTGTGCAGTAAGTTGTATAAAAGGTTGAGTTTGGATTTTTTGTTGATTCATGTGCCTGCCAGTTGATCATAAATGTGGTGATCTAGGATAATGGCATCAGCATGGTTGATATTCTGGTAGCTATCAAAAGTTGTGCACAGGGTATAAAATATAGTATCATCTGAGTTGTGCTTTTGGTCGAAGATTGGTCGAAGAGCTTGTGTTTTGCTTCTGCACACCCCTTCAAAGTGACTATCTTTATTGCAAAGTGTGTAGTTGTGGCCAAAGGCTGGGCATGATTTCTTACGAATGTGAAGAGGGGATTGTCTTTCGTGACCTCGTTTGCCACAGTAGTTGCAAAATTCATCGTTTGAAAGAGTACTGTGGTCTTGTTCTTTCTGTATATGAGCTGCTACGCATGGCCTCGGCTGCATGTGTCCCTATAGTGGGTTGAATCTTTTGCCAGATTTTTTGGTCTCTATGAAACGAACGGCATCTTCCAGGGACATGCTTTGGTTCTGATTACCCAGTAATTCGAGCTGGATGTCACTGTCAGCTATGTTCCGAGTGATGATATCTCTGAGTATCTCATCTGTGTAGCCAACATTGTTGTTGCATCGCTGACATTCAATGCTGAACTTACATATGCTAGCTTGTCCACGTAGGCGGGCACAATAACTGCGAATTGTCTCATCTCAGTCTTGTCGCATGTTGTGAAGAGCTACTCTGGCTACCATGACATTTTCTTTCACGAATAGCAAGCTGTTTTATTGCTGCGAGGACTTCATCGATTTGTTTATTGCTAAGGGAGCCATTAGCGTTGCGAGTGAGGTCTTTCAGAAGTTGGTCATTGCAACATTCGAGGAGTTGTGCAACTTGATCTCGACCAGTAATATGCATGGCAGCAACATATTCTTGCAATCCAGTATTGAAGTATCTACAGTCTTTACTGGTGCCTACTAAAGATATGGTTGGACGGGTGATTTTGTCCAGTCTTGGAGCAGTAGGAGTAAGTATGTGTGTCACTGTGTGGACATTGAGTAATGTAGTGACGATCACAGCATCCATGTCTCCTGTTTGATAGGTTCAGTTTGGTATATGGCAGGATGCGTTTGGCATGATGAGAATGGTTATGGGTCAATTTTGTAGGCCATGGTCATAAATGAGAATGCGTCTTTGCTTAACCAATTATATTTAAGTTAACAATTATGACCACCGTGGTCACCTGAAACAGACAATAAAAGAAATGATAAGTGACCGTGACAGAACATGATACAATAGAATGTTATAGTGAGCATATAAGAAACATAATCCTCTAATAATAGACAAGTGTGAATATGTATGGATATGTGTGGATACGTGGATATGTTCAACTTGTATATATATGGATATATGTGTGGATATATGGATATATGTATGGCGGCCGAGCAGGATATTCACGTATTATCACTACTATCATTATCATTATTCACTCATATCCACATAATATATTCACACACATCCAACATATACAACATATCCATACATATCACATATCCCCAACATATTCAACATATTCAACATATTCACACATATCCACACATATCCAACATATCAACACATATCAACACATATCCAACTTGGATATGTACTAGGATATATGTGGATAGGTTGGATAAGGGAAAATATATATACATATCATGTGTAACGGGAACACATCCAACATATCTCCGAAGTGATCCTGCTCGGTCGCCCTCAAAGAATATTGGATTCAAAGGAATATAACAATGTATCCCATATTCTAATTTATATATTGAGCGAATTATATGATATACAAATTCGCTTTTTTGTATATAAAAATGCTTAAAACTTGAGGAATTCCTTGAAACAAATCATAAAAATTAAGATATTTTGTAATATTTCTTTAAAATTGTGCATTAATTTAAGTAACTGATCAAAAAGGAATAAACAAAACTGTACAATATATTCATGGAAATGTATATAGATTTTCTTGCCATATTTGCACTCTGCTCCGTAGAGTGCATCTTAGACTTCAGATGTAAAATATACTGCATATATATTTGATAATTGCTTACGTATTTTAAATCGTACACAGTTATTGTTACCAACGATTTGTAACTATAGATAAATTAAAACAAATAGAATTTTAATATTTTAACAAATAGAAGTAGATATGCCACATTGACTGTTCTTTTTAAATGGATACCTACTAAGTAGTATCATTAATTATAAAACTCAACAAATTCGTTAATACATTTACATGAATAAACTAATTAAATTCTTTTAAACAAATCATAATTTTGTAATAATAGAGTCTCTTCACACATTGTGTTTACACATAGTCATTAAGATAAGCTGGTCTTCTTCTTTGTCTTATTGGTCGAGCATTAGGTTGATTGACAGAGAGAACATTCTCATGTTGAATGTCCTGTTGGTGAGAAACTCTGTCATATGCCAGTTGTTGTGTAATATTATCTCTTGGTCGAACGAATCTTGGTTTGATATTTGATTGATTTACAAATGATTTCCTGCTTTGTTGAGAGACAGCTTCATAACTTGTATCAGACATTTGTTTTATAATTCTTCCAGGATATGAAAATTATTTTTAGCACCTCTGCGCATCCAGATTCTGTCACCAGGAGAATAAAGTTTAATAATACCTTTCTGTTTGTTGTAGATAGTTTGCAAGTCACGCTTTTGGCAGGTGATTTCAAATTTGTTTGAGAATCGAAGTGTAGAGAGAGGTGTCCTCATCTCACGGCCAAACATCAAAGAAAATGGAGTCTTACCAGTAGATTCATTTGGTGAGCTTCTTATATCCAAAAGTGCTCTTTGTAATCTTTGATCAAATGTAGACTGAAGATTTCCTTCTTTCATCTTGAGCATACGACTCTGGAGAGTTGAATGGAATCTTTCCACCGTTGAGTTTCCTTGAGGATAGTAGGTAGAAACAAACTGGTGCTTAACTCCACATCTTTGTAATAAGTTTTCTACGTCAGGTCCATGAAATGGAGATCCGTTATCTGAAATAATTCGAGCTGGCATGCCAAAAGTAGCAAATATTCTTGTTAAATAAAAGGTAATTGTGCGTGACTCTGCATTTGGGATTTCAATTGCTATAGGGTATCTGGAGTATAGATCCATTGCTATCAGAAGAATTTTCTGATCTGTCCTTTCTTTCACTTGGGCCCGTGATATCGATCTGCACGCTTCTCCATGCTTCTGTTTCTTGATCTGCAACAGCTTTCTTAGGAGAGTAGTTGGCTGCTGATGATCTAACACATGCATCGCATTTTCTGCAGTATTCTTCAATGTCTCGTTATATACCTGGCCAATATACTATGGCCTTCAAAATTGGCTTCATCTTACTCATTCCTGTATGCCCTTGGTGAGTATGGTCCAATACAGGTTTTCTGAGTTTTTCTGGAATGATGACATCATCACCACGGCATAATAAAATCATATCTTTGTAGTGTTTATTGACAAAGATTGCCTACTTGTGTAATATTCAGATAATTCATGTCGATCTGAGGGTTTGGCCCATTCAGATTGGATGGCCATGATTAGTTTCTGTAATCTGATGTCAGTGACTGTCTCCTCTGCAATCTTCTGGAGATCAATTGAAGCTTCTTTCAATATGAAGCAGACCATAGCTTCACATTCTTTGTCTTCTGAAGGTGATCATTGAACAGAATTTCTTGACAAAGCATCTGCCAGTATATTATTCTTCCCTGGAATGTGTTGTAGTGTGATCTCGTATTGCTACAATACTATTATCTACCTTAGCAGTCTCATAGATAGAGCATCCATTGGCTTATGGATTAATTACAGCATTGGTTTATGGTCAGTTTGCACAGTAATAGCACTACCTATGACGAAGTATTGAAATCGTTTGAGTCCAAAAACAATTCCAAGGTACTCTCTCTCCAATTGAGAATAGCGTCTTTCAGTATCTTTTAGGGTCCTTGAAGCATAAAGAACCAGTAGTCTATTCTGAAGTAGGCAGTCTCCAAGGCCTTCTCCACTTGCATCAGTTTGAATTGTGAAGGGTTTACCAACATCAAAAGTCTTTCTTGTCTGAGCTTTCTGTAACTCTTCCTTCAATATTTTAATATTTCAAATGCCTTGTCTGCTTCTGAGGTCCATTTCCAAATGTCTTCTTTGAGAACATTCCAGAGTGGTTGTAGAAAGGTGCTACAATGGGGCACATTGTTGCTGCAAATATAGGTTGCAAGACCTAAAAATGACCGTAATGCAATTGGTCCAGTTGGGATAGGCACTTTAAGGATTTCTTCCTTTGCTTTTGCACTTAGTTGCAGTCTCTGTTTTGACCATTGTTATCCTAAGAATTCCACTGAGGATTCATGGAATTGACACTTATTTTATTCATTCCAATACCTTTCAGCAGTCATCTTTCAAGAACTAGGCTCAATAATTTGTTGGATTCTGAAAGAATAGAAGCATGAATAAGAATATCATCCATGTAACAAACGACATTAGGAATATCAGAGAAATTGTCCTACATGAATTTGTTGAAACAGATCAGGAGAAGAGATTAATCCAAATGGTAATCTTTTAAATTTGTATCTACCTGTAGGGGTAGAAAAAGTTAGAATTTCTTGATCATCGGGGTGCATTGGTATTTGCCAAAAACCATTAGTACAGTCCAATTTTGAGAAAAACTTGGACCCTGATACCTTCGTTGAGAGTTCTTTGATTGTTGGCATCTGTACAGTTGGTCTCTTCACTGACTTGTTCAGTTCCCTAAAGTCAACACAAAGACAAATATCTCCAGACTGTTTATAGTTGACAAGAATAGATGAGCACCAATCAGATGGTTCTGTAACCTCTTCAATTATGTTGTCTTCAATCATTGAATCAATTTTCTCCTTGACTGGATTATGTAAAGCTATGGCCAGCCTCCTTGTAGGAATATGTATAGGTATGGCATCATCTTTCAGATGTACCCGGCTTCCACTGCTAGAGGAAATAGAACTGGAACCATTAAATACTTTAGCATATTGAATAAATTCATCTGTATCTGTTGTTGCTGTACTATGAATTTCAGTTTCAGAAATTGCATTTAGTTCCCCTATCATTTGTAAGGATCTGCAAAGTTAGAAGCTCATGAGGGCCATACCTTGTTCTTTGCAGACATAAAAGTCTGTCTTTATTGTGGTTGTTAAATATGAAACATCCACATTAGCAATTCCAAGACAAGTCAATGAGTGTTGGCCCCAAGTAAGTAATTTCTTGTCAGGCTTCCTCATATCTACTGACCCAATGTCTTTAGAGCTTACTAAGTTAACTGCTGCTCCAGTATCTATGATTGCTTGGATCTTCTTGTTATTGATCAAAATGGTCCTGTGTAGTGAGTTTGTGGAACTTTCAACTGTATCTTTCAAACTTAGCTTCATCTGTATCAATTAGGTTCACTGCTTTGGACTGAGAAGTACTCTTACACATAATTAAAAAGTGTCCCACTTTGTTGCATTGATTACATGTAGCTTTAATAGCTCTGCATTTTGGATCATTGGCTGGCTAAATGATCTGGTCAACCACATCTGTAGCATTTCTTGGCTCCATTAGTACCACTATTATTTGTACAATGTGATTTTGCTGGTGAGAATTTTTTATATGACTGCTTTTTAGAATAAATTTTGCCAATAGAAGCAGAGTCACTTCTTCCCTCAACCTTTATTCTATCTGCACATGCCATTTCCCATGCTTCAGCTTTACGAATTGCTAATTCAAAAGTTAATTTCTCTGGATTCCCTGCAAGTAGTCTTTGACCTAAGGAATGGTTGAAAATCCCAATAACAAAGATTATCTCGTGAGAGCTCATTTTTTATTTCTGGAGAAAAACAACAGTTTTCACTAGTCGTCTAAGCCTGCATGCAAATTCTGAGATGGTTTCATTTGGCTCTTGTTGAGCACATAGAAAATCGCGTCTACAAATAAGTAAAGAAGAATTCACTTTGAAGTATCCATCTAACTTAGCTTCAATATCAGCTAAAGTTTGTTTGGTTCTGGCAAACCGTCTACATATTAGTAACGTAGTATATCTAAGCCATCTCGACCTAAGCACAATTCTAAAATAGCTGGACATTGTCCTTCATCAGCTTTAACAACTTTTATATAATTTTTAAATAACCGCATAAAGTATTTCCAGTCATCACTGGTATGGTTACCAGGTAATGTTGGTGCTCTGACCAACAAAGCCATGTATACAGCAGTATACATAAAGTATTTAAGGAATATAAGTATAGTTATTTTAGTAATGGTATTTCAACTAGATATTTACCAACATATACGTAGATCTAGTAAAATAGCACAAATATTATCAATATGTACTGTAAGTAGTGTAATGTTACATAATCTATCTGTTTTGAGTAAAAATAATACATATATTTATACTTTCGTGAGTTCTTAATTATGCTGCCACCATTATGTTCCGTACGTAAATCTTATCAGATGTAAAATATACTGCATATGTATTTGGTAATTGCTTACGTATTTTAAATCGTACACAGTTATTGTTACTAAATGTTTGTAGCTATAGATAAATAAAAACAAATACAATTATAATATTTTAACAAATATTTGTAGATATGCCACACACTCCCAGAGTTCAAGTTATTCCTTGGTTATATTTTCAATTTACGTATACCCGTAAAGTAAAATCCATTGCATAATTGGATTAAATATAACTATCTAACGATTAAATGCAAAAAATATCTTGTTGAATTTAAAAATTTCAATGAATCGGCGGAATTGATAAAATTTATAAATTTTAATCAAATATTTAATTAAAATAATATTTATGAAAATATTTAATATTTATTACAATTTTAATGAATCAATTTTTCTTCTACGTTACTAATAATAAATATATACAATTTTTAAAATATGTATACATGAAGATCAATATGTAAGTATTGCTTTGCAATAAATCGGACAAAATATGTAAATGCTACTTAAAGAATTTAGTCTTCTTTAAATAAATCAATATCTAAATATAAGTAAATATTTACATTTAAGCGCATTTTTAAAAATATTTGGGTGTCATTTGGTGGTATTGTAAAATATTTCCGAATAATGATTTCTTTTTACGCTTTTTTTAAAAGAAAATTGTATACATTTATAGTGATTATCTTGATACAATGTTTTCTAATTACAATATTATATCAAGCTGTACCTTTTGTAACTAATTCAACATTTAAATTACAACAAGTTGAACTCAACAAGATGTCAATAATTCCAATGCCAATGGGAAGGCCACTCATGCAGACTAAAGCTATGTCACCAAAGGTATTTCTCATTTAATTTATAGTTCATATAATTAATAATGTAATGGTAATGTTTTAGTTTTTAATTCAATGTGTATAATGCATATACAAATCCAAGATTATGATATTGTCATTTTTTATTGTTAATATTGATACAATTTATTAAATAATGGTCATAAATAAAAATTAAATCCAAACTAAAATAAGTTACAACCTAAGTTAAAAATGTCAGTGGTACTCGTTTTATTTTACTATGAATAAAAAGTTATACATAGTATTACTAGAATTACTAATACTAATGTCTAATATAAATAGTTATTTTTTTAATTCTTATCCAAAAATAAAAAACATTCTATTATCTCATATCATAAAAAAACTAAAATAAAAATAAATTATATTAGCTATCAAAAAATATTTGACTTAAGCTAATTCTATATGTTTCTATTGAATTATTATTTAGTATAATCACAGTCTGATACAGAAGAGGTATGGGGCCAGCTGGCAGGCACATGTCCACCCAAATTTTTTTTTGATGGCATTAAATTGTCACAGATGAGGTATTTTTTAGGTACAAATTTTATCACGGATAAAAGTAGTCACAAAAAATATATATACTTTTATTTAGTCAAGCTAATCTGTGAGACCAATCACCTAAAATATATATTATGTTTGAAATGAAAACAGTCGTCATGGATTCAATAACAGCTAAATTGTTTGAATATTT
This sequence comes from Invenusta paracnida, assembly GCA_036023295.1. Classification (NCBI taxonomy): domain Eukaryota; kingdom Metazoa; phylum Platyhelminthes; order Proseriata; family Coelogynoporidae; genus Invenusta; species Invenusta paracnida. The sequence continues at coordinate 1,400 of JAYRBW010058680.1, read as the reverse complement.
AATTTCTGTGATTGATTTTTTCAAATAATTTATTCATTATTGGTAATATATAAGAATATACCTATATGCTATTATTTTAGTCAAGATTGGTGATAACTAACCTATAGAAAAAAATATTTTGTTTAAAATATTTGTTTTTTTAGTTCATTAAATTTAAAAAAATTAGGTTTCAGTTTTATCCCCATGCGGCGCAGATTTTCATTTTCTGAACAAATACTATATTTTTGTTATATAAAAAATCTAAAATTTTTGTTTTTTCATGGCCAAGGATAACTTAAGTAAGTGTCACGGATCTTTTTCTGGTTATGTCATGGACAAGATCTCATTCATAAAGGCCATAAAAAAATTTGATCTGAAAAACATAAGAAAGCGCTAGTGGTTGACAATTGCTATCTTAACCTTAGTAGCATCAGCAATCCAAATGTGCAAAGAAGTCTGGGCTCTTGTGAAAGGCTTCCAGGTTCCCTTGAAAACCTCTCTAAAGAAAAACCACAATAAACATGACAATGGATCAAGCACTATTTAGAATATGTTAAGGCTACCCAAGACCCAAGTAAGGATTCCTTTACATTTGAGAGAAAAATGAGAGATATAAGTTTGAAAGTTATATATACAATCAATATTATCCCACATGGACATTAGGATCAATAAATTTTGAATAGTTAAATCAAGAAGAAGCCCACAGAAAGAAATAGTTTGTGTAGGTGTGAGGTGGACTACTTATGGTTTTCTTGAAACCCTGCTTGTTCAAATGTGGAAATGTCAGAATTAGTAAAGTTACAAAGGTAAAGCAATTAAGATAGTTTTGTCTATATGAGTCCAACAGAAAATATGTTTGGGAACAATTGTCTTAAGGACTATAAGCAGTGTGGATTGTGAGATGGCTGGTGAGGGACTAATTCTCAGGTAATCTGCAAAATTCCAAAAAAGAAATAAAATACTGGCATTTCCTTGAGATGAGTGCTCCTTGGTGTACATAGTTTAGTAATTGATATATGTAGTTACTTAACTTAATCAAACCACTAATGTGTTTATTTTGTAAATATGAATATAATCATGAATATAAATTGATGTTTTTTGTCAATACATAGCTACTATGATACACTGAGAAATCTGTTGTTTTCATTATTTGTATAGGTATAATTGGTTTAAAACCTGTTTTGATAATTAGGTATTTTTTTACATATTTTCAAGGATTTTATTGTTTGCAATATACCGTAAAATAGGTGTTTTATAACCTGCAATATTTTCAACTGCCTGCAATATTATGGCTACAAAACAGTTATCACAACACTGGATAGGAGAGTGATAACATGGAAAAGTACATGGTCCGTACGGGTCAGGGAAAAGTCAGGGAATTTGAGCATTTCTGAAAAGTCAGGGAAAAGTCAGGGAATTTT
>JAYRBW010058669.1:0-10842 GCA_036023295.1 Invenusta paracnida | reverse complement strand
CCCTTCTCCCACGCACCAGTCGTACCAAAGTGCACCGGACTCAAAGTGCATCTGAGCATGACTCACCACCCCCCCTCCCGCCCACGCAAATGTGATCGTGGCGCTCCTTCCCTACTACTTATGTACATACAGCGGTTGAAAACATTGTTATTTAATGTCTATTCAATGTAGTAAAATCACATTTTTAAAACTAATATCTTACTTTGATTTTACTTAGATTCATTAATCGTGTACAATGAAAATTGAAGATACACTGAGTTCGCACTCTGGAGACGACGGTATTAGTGATCTTGACCAATTTGATGAACAGGAAGACTTATTAGCTGATGAAGACTGTGGTAAGTTTTTGCTTTTTAAAATCGAAGTTTTGTATTTGGTTGTTACAAAACGTTATTCCACTCTAGATACCAGTGCAATATACTGTAAAATGGATGTTCAACGTGCAATTTCACCGATCCAATGGGACAAGGAATCCGAAGCAGAAGACATTGATTCTCACAAGGCACTGAAAGTAGAAGCTGAACCTGTTAGTGAGAATAATCATCGCATTCCAAAAACAAATCGGATAGAGTCAACATATAATAATGTTGTAAGCGTACCCATATAGGTTTCTTTCCTTATACTTACATACTTATTGTTTGAAAGTAGAGAGGCAATAAATCATGTCTTATTTAATTTTGCTTAAGCATTTTAAGTTTTATATATTTGTTAGGTTGATTACAATGTATTTTATGTTTTATAGTCATTATATTTTTAATTTATATATTTCGCTGTTTGTAAAATGTCATTGTTATCTTTAAATATAATTATGTTTACCGCCAGCTTGCTTAGCTATTTTTGGCATTCATTTTTAAATTTGTACTTGCATTGTTAAATTATCGAAAACGTAATTTTAACATCATGCTGTGTTCATGTTTGGATTTTTACATAGCTTTATTGCAGAGTTCAGTGTTTTTACACTGCTATTTGAATCAATAAAGGTTTACTAAAAGTCTGTTTTCAATATTTTAGATGTGATTATTATTTTAATCAACGTGTCTACCCTTATCATATTTTCTGTTAACTCCAGCAAACTATTCGACGTGACGAGGGAAATCGTAACGTGGTTCCCAGCGGACCTCGACTGCCACCCAAAATGAATCAATTGTTCCGCAATGCCCGTTATTATCTGATTAAGAGCAACAACTTCGACAACGTCAAGCTGGCCATGGAGCGGAGCGCCTGGGCCACACCGCGGTCTAATGAGAGCCGATTAAACGAGGCCTTCTCTAAGGCGTCGAGTGTCTTTCTTATATTCTCCGTGAAAGAGAGCGGTCGCTTCCAGGGCTATGCACGGATTGCCTCACATGCGGACCCTCGGTTTCAAATCAGCTGGGTTTTGCCACCAAGGATGAACCAGAGCTTGTTGAGTGGGGCCTTTCGTCTGGACTGGATTAGCAGGTAAACTAATTATTTTAAGTTTGTAAATTCATAGTTTTCCTTTTTATAATCTTAGTTTCTATTTTTTTAATGTTTCGTTTTTATCTGCTATATAAAAACATTAGGAAATACTTATTAATTTGTAATTTAAATAGAATTAAAGTATAGTAGCCTAGATGACTAACTATGGCGTCTTAAAATTATCTTTTAGATCGGAAGTGTCATTTTTAAAGACAGGTCATCTCTTGAATTCCTGGAATGAGAATAAACCAGTAAAAATTGGACGTGATGGTCAGGTAATTGAATACAATTTTTTTCTATTTTGCTGATTCAATTTAAATGCCTTAATTTTGATATTTAAACTTTTGGAGCTGACAAAATTGTAGTTTTTTCTTTCTAATTACTAATTTCTTATTAGTTAGACCTTTGGGGATTTTTCAAAAGCGGTTTATAATGATATTTAATTTTATAGAGATTTACACATTCATTCAGGAATTTATAGTATGTACATATGTATAATCCTCTGTACTAGTATATTATTTTTGAAATACTTTATTAAAATTTCTATTATTTGACATTTCTAGATGCCAAATACTCCGGATCGGCATCTAGTTCTGTTTAATAAAAAAAAACAGTCGCATAAACATCATAAACCACTACAACCGCATGTGCTCCCAACTTAGAAGAAACAATCAATAATTGATTGTTTCTTCTAAGTTGGGAGCACATGTTAAGTCAGTTAAGTCACAGTTAAGTCACACAATTATTGTGTGACTTAATTACAGTTTCTCATTTCCAAACCAAATTGTGACATAAATAAGGTGATTGGTAATATGAACGCGCACGAACGATGGGAGTGTAATAAAGAATCGACATTATATTCATGACACATGTTGCCCCACATTAATGCTATCTCCGATTTTGTGGTTAGTAGCAGTCTTGTCTCAGTCAATGGATTTATGCACGACGCAGATCACCACTACTAACCTTTTTGACCCACGAAATCGTTAGTACCGACTTGATTATATACATGTATAATAATTGATGCATTTGTGCAAAAACGATGGACTAGCATAATACGTAAATGCTCAATAATCAGACCAAAGTGTGTGAGATTTGACCATGCACTCATCTCATGTACGCTCAGCTTAAGACTTTCTCGGCATGAGCGTAAACCCACACCATATTTCTGGCGAGCACTCATGGATCATGACACTCTTCGTCGTTTTACAGAAAAAGCTCTATACGTATACGACCAATGACAACACAGCTTCGGCAATTACATCAAACGGATCCAACATTTGGACTGTTAAACATCCAGACAGATACAAGTCAACTCATCACACTTGAAAATCTACCAAATGTAGCGGAAATTCCGACAGCTGAAATAACAATTGGAAAGCTAGAAAAAGCGTGTAGTACAACGCCAACGGGAAAATCAGACAATCTATCATCCGACATAATCAGCGTTTTACCACTCGTGACTATTTCTTCCGATATTTGAATGCTATTTTCAGAAGCTAAGATCCTCCTGTTGAATGGCGACAATCTATTATTGTTACTATTCCCAAGAAAGGAAATAACCCTTCTCTTTCATATAAAAGAAGTCTGTCACTGATGTTAGTGGACGCTAAATTGTTCAACAAATTCATCTCCGTCTTTCGATCCAAGCAGGATTCAGACCACATCGCAATACCGTTAAGCAAATCCTACCGCTAAGAGTGATCATTGATAAATGCAGAAAGAAGTATTAATCATTGATTTTTTTTCGATTTTTCAAAATCGAGCTGTACTCTAGACAATACTGAGATTTTAAGGTATTCCCACATCTATCATCAATGCAATAATGTCACTGTATCAACACTAGTGCCTACGTCCGCACCGCATCAGGAAATAATAACCCCTTCCTGACGACTTCTGGTATCATTCATGGTGATACGCTAGGACCGTATCTGTTCATAATTGTCATGGACTACATCGTTCGCACTTCGCTTTTAGACTGGTGCTTTTACAATATGAAGACGCCTGTCATTTCGGCCACCTGGCTATTAGGGAAACTGCTCTTGCATACACCGATGATGCCGACATCCTAAGCGATACAGCAGAAGCTGCAAAAAGACAACCTTACCGTTTTGAAACTTCAGCCATTGTCGACCTTCACTTCAATGCCAATAAAATCGAAGTCATGCTCATGTGGGATGTGCTACCGAAGCGGGAACTACCATTTACTGGACTCTGATTGAAATCTAAAGGTAGTCATGGATTGTTTACGAGTGGCAGCTAGGGCAGGCGTAAAGTAGTCGTGATCCCTGTTCTCTTCTGTTGCACTGCATTCCTTGTCAATTGGGGTAGTTATGGGAGATAAGCGAGTTAGTAGCTTGTTTTGAATCTGCTAATTCGCGTTTTTTATGTTTTTTGTTTGTTTTATTTAGATTTAACCAATCAATATGTTAATTATTTTGATATTCTCATTCAATAAACCTTTTCGTTGCTATAACTTTCTTGGCTGTTTGTAGGTTTATAATTGTTTCCTTTTGTTCCTGGAATGTTTTACTTTTAGCAATCAAGTCAACTTTTTTGTTATCATCTATGCCACCTAGCCCAGGTATCCAATGGCGAACAGTGTTTCTGCTGTTAATTATGGTCTTGAGGAAGGTCAATTTCCATTTATCTTCAAGTTACTCTGGTTTATGTGACCTTTAAGTTTTGTAGGACTAATTATTAACACTATTAAATTGCAGTGATGGGACTGGGATTTTTTCTATTTTTCAAGCATTCTATTGTTATTTCGGGCACTCAATTTATACAAAAAAAATAGCTGTAAGAAAAAATCAAAACGTAAAAGTAGGTATTCGGGCCAGCTTTTTCAAGTGTGGGCAATTACCAAAGTTCGGGCCGAAGTCCCACCACGAAAATTGTTTTTTTGTGGCATTATTGAATGTTATATAATACGAAACAAATATCCTTGAAGATGCGCTATTATCTCATTCGTATATAAATTTTTAATATTATGCTTGAGTTATATTTTTGAAAAGAAAATATAAAATGAAAATGCTGTGACTAAAATATAGATCATTTGAGTACAATATTTTTACATTATAGATTGAATAAATCCATTTGTATTCAATATTATTATTAATACGATTATTTGAATAATAAAAAATATCTCTTTTCCTATGAAAAAGTTAAACATAAATAGTCGTTTTCTCAAAACTGTGAAATATACAGATGCGTTTTGCCTTAATGCTGTAGTCCTGATCCTCTGTATAGCATGGTTTTAGCTACAAGACCTAAGCATGATTATTATTTACTACATGTTTTTGGTCATGTAATGGGTATGATTTAAAATTAGTAAATAAACATATCATATAACTGGAATATATTGTAACTTATAATTTTAAAAACAAAGTGTTGTATTATATGTTTCAAATAGGTCTGACTGCATATTATAGAAAATACATTTAAGTAGTTGTGACTAGTGCGATTGTATGTTAAAAATTCAATAAAAATGAAACATTTAGATACTTTATTAGACTCACAGAAACTTTAAGAAGACTTAGCATTTGCGTAATACTCGTCATTGAAATAAAATTAAAATATAATATTTAGCGTTAATGCAATAAGATTATATATCTGTGTAAAATATTATCTATTCTGTTTTTGGAAATCATCAGGAGATTGAGCCTTCATGTGGGGAAAAGTTGTGTCGCCTTTTCCCCCTGGACAGCCAGTGCAAAATCGATATTCTTATCGAAAAGTCTCGAATGGTGAAGAAGCGCACTGTTGCTCCACCCGCTCTGCTTGGTCCTCCACCACCTGTTCAGCCACTGCTCCCTCACCATCATCACCACCAACCGCCACAACGGTTTCCACCTCCGCCCAGACACCACCTGCTTCAGGCACCGCCTCCCCCCACAGGTGGCATCTACCATCATCATCAGCCGCCCATGACCAGTGTGAGTGGAGGTCATCCACCGCCCCCACATCCACCCCACTTGATGCAGCATCCATCTGTGCCATCCGCTGCTGCAGGAATATACGGACCACCTCCGACACACACCACGCATGGCCAGCCGCCAATGCCGCCCTCATTGCTACAGCAGCCCCCGCTAGGTCCTACTGGTGGGGGTGGTTATGTGCAGCCGCCGCCACCGTCGGCAGGAGTGCCACCTAGCAGCTTGCTTGAGAGGTCAGCTAGCTCAACAATCATAACACCGCCGCCATTGCTGCTACTGGTCGACAGTCACGCAAGCCTGGCGGCTACAACCACTCCTTATTGTTGTTCCTTTCTACCTTCTTTGTCTTTCTTATCAGTATTTTATCTCGTTTTTAATATGTTCTATATTTATGCTTTTTATTATTGTGAAGTAGGGTACGCCACATCATTAGTTATTGCCATGGTCTGTGCTTCCTACCTTTTCTTATTAATTTTCAAAGTAATAAAGACTACTTTTCAATTTTACGCGCACGCATATGTGAGAACCAATTTTGGTTCTGATATGATAGAGAACCCCTTTAAAATAATTTAGACTTTGTTTCGATATTTTCTTTAAAGTGGGCTTTTGATGTAGTTTTCGATTCTTCTGTGTGTTTTTACATTTTTGTATGCTAATATACATACAACTATTTAAGTTATTTTAATTAAATTATGTACTTTTCGAATACAAAAATATTATAGAATAAAATTTTAAGATTATGGTAATAGCATTTAATTTTTTGTTTTCTTGAATGCTTTCACATATTTTCTAATGCATTTACCAATCTTGTTTTTTATGGAACTTTACATGAACTCTTTCATATGCATAGATTGCCCATTTATTAAATTTTTATTCTTCACGAACATTGCCCATTTTACCAATTAATTATTGCATTCATTTTAACCTCTTGGGTAGAACTACGAACTTACCGAACATAATAGTTTACTTAAGATTTATTAACTTGAGTGAGTAATTATTCATTTTTGCATTTTATCTGGCTATATTAAAGCATTTAATTGATTATGAACTAAATTTATTGGTCTAAATTTATTAGACATTAATATGCTAAGTACAACATTCGGTATAGGTATATTATGATAAATTAACCTTTCGTATACTGCATTTATACATACAGTTGTATCTTTATTACTATTCTTAATGACATTACTATCTATCAGTTTCAACGAACATTGCATTCATTCACCTCTACTTTATTGTTTCCGCTAATTTTTACTTACTAAAATATGGAAACGTTAGTATATATGTAGTTGAAGTTGAAGTTTAAGATGTTAGTGGTTAAATCTGAATATCCTAACAACATTAATAAAAACCCATTAATTTACTTCATTTTTAAACGTGTTAAAATTTATTTTACTAAAACTAATTAACTACTTTTTTTATAGATGTTGAACATTAATGAAGTTCAAAATGAATATGTATTTATATTTATTTTCGTGATGTGTAAATTGTGAATATTTTTGTCTTAATATTTAATACCTAAACTTTTTAAGATGTCGATGGTCTTTATATTTTCTTATTGCCAAACTTTTTTTCTACTATATTTTTGCATTTATAGTCAGGATGAATGAAAGTTGCTTTCGTTGGATTTGTTCAAAAAGTTAAATTTGTTATATAAACGTTATCTTCTATTCTTATTGAGCAAGTATTACATTTTTAATTTGTTTAAATAAAGAATTATTTGATAAAGTTAATATCTTTAAATGTTGTATTATATATTTTTCTCTTTTGTTGCTTGATAGTAAATAATAGTAGAATAAAAGTTTACATTCCGGAATGTGTTAGTAAACAAATTCTTATTCGCATTTGGTTTCAACTACTTGATTTTCATTCATTCTGGCATCTATGCATTTATTAAAGTGATTTACTTTCGATTTCTGTATTGTACAAAATGTTATTTTTGTGAATAATGTCTTTTGGGCAATATTCTTTAGTAATTGCTGTGTTTATGCATACCTCTTCTGATATCCATAGACATACATATTTTCATACAGGTAGTTATTATGAACATTTAAACCAGGTCTTTCTGCATAAAATTGAAATGAAGGTTGCTTGTGCAGTCTTTCTCTGCTACAATTATTGTACTACTATACATTCCAAAGAAACATCTTTTGCAATGTTCTTTTTATTTTATTTAAAAATGGAATTACTTAGTTTTAACTAGTATATTTGAGGGACTCCTATGGTACATTAAAATGGATTGATGGAGCGTTTTCACTCACTTCATTTGATTGACTGCAGTGGAACATAGTTGTGGCACACTTGGTAAATACCTCAATTTGTAGATTAAAATAAATAGTTAATTTTTTCCATTCTTAAAAAGTATAGTTGATATTGATCAATATATTATTATTATTAAATTCAACGATCTTGATGAAATTGTGTTAGGCATTTCTACTGTATTCGTATTGCAACGACGACAACTATAATTCCGTATATTATTTAGATGAATATAATCCATCGCTTCATCGGAATTACATGGCATTGAACAGATTATTAAATAGTTTTACTGTTTAAATAATTTAGTTACAGACCCTGGTAATTATAGTATCTTTTAGGGCAGTATGTATGCTTTTCACGCATGTTTTTTTTATTTTCAAAAGTAAAATTACTGTTAGATATTTAATTGAGTATTTTACCTTATACATATAATATTTCAGATCCCTTATTTCATGCTCTATTCTCTTTAGCGGCCGATCCAGGTGGCTACAAGTAGAATCGTCGCTTAATCCGTAAGTCACAAAAGTCCCCACAATAATTTGTTATAATTCTAATCATTATTTTCTGTTGATGGTTTTTTGTATTGAATTACAAATATTGAAAATATAATTTGATTTCCTGCTTGAACATATGGAAATAAATCTTGAAATAGTCGTTTTTATTGATTTATGCGATTCATTTTCCAGTAGACAAAATGTTTACTCCAAACCGGAACCACTTATTCCAAATCGATCTCATGACCATGAACGTAAGTAAGAAAGCTAATTATTGTTGTTGCTCAAGTAATTGCTCATTAGCGCTCATAAAGAATTATTGTCTATAAAATAATGTTATTATTACAATACAATATAATAATCATAGAGTACACAGAGAAACGACTCTAAGGGCGTTGCTATGGATCTTGATTCCAAAATAAATAAAATCTATTTTTTGATAGTTATTAGTTAACTACAATTACGATGAGTATTTATATATAACAAGTATCACTTTATAATTAATTAATAATAAAATAATCAATATATTACACGATAATTAAGAAATAAACTACTATTATTGTGATTTTGTTTACATTGACGGCAGCCATTCATGTCTACCCTGCCAAATGTTTTAGCATTGAAAATGCCAGGAAGTGATAGATTTTTTCCGTTTATAGCTGTAGTAATCCCTAAAAATATTAAAGTTTAGTTTTTCCAAATGTAAAACAATAGCTTACAGATAATTTATATATTTTCATAACAAAAATAACAATATATATTTTTGTTATATATTCTGATTTCATCATATTCATAATTTTCATTTGTATATTAACTTTCAAACCTGTACATATATGTACTTTTATTGTTATTAAAAAGTACTAATATGCTTGGATATATATATTTAAATTTTCTATGCTTGTATCATTAATAAATATATTATTTCTGCTTTATCTATTTAGTTATGCATAAAACAATTATTTATTATCATCATACTACTCACTAGCAGGGGTAGACGAGCAGTAGTACAAAAATGATTTTTTTAGTTTTCGTTGAAATTACAAATAAATATAAGAAATGAAATCTACAATTGATTCGATGAATTTTAATATATATATTTAAAATGTATACATTCAAAACACATGAGTTGTTTCTCTATGTGTACTCTATGGTATGATATATTTAAATGGGGAAAGTTTAGGCAATTATAATAACAAGCAACTCAGAAACATTAAAAATCCACTTTTTTGGTAGGGTTATACATAACTTCATGATCTGTATATATACAATTGTGTTCATGACAAATAGCATAAATTTTTATACATATTGTTGTTAATAAATATACACCAAATGTTTTCTTTCTATTCAGGTATTAATACATTTAAACGCAACGGACAATGGCAAAATCCTCTAGCAGTAAAGATATTCTTCAGCTGGATTTGTATGCACTCCTTGAAATAGAACCTGGGTGCTCTGAAAAAGGAATTACAAAAGCTTACAGAAAGAAAGCCTTAAAAGTTCATCCGGATAAAAATAAAGACAATCCTAAAGCTGGTAAGTTTCAGTAGAGTTTATTATTCATTAAGGTATATATTATTTATAATATACATCTATTTTTGAAGCACATTTGAAGCACTTATAGAAACAATTTTTATAAAGAAACATTGTTTGATAGTATACAATAGGTTACCTATTATATTTAGTTAGCAAATATATATATCAGTGTTATGGAAATAATTTTTGAAGAATCCCACTTACAAATAGTACATAATTACACTATGGTTATTATTTTTGCTTAAATTTTATTGTTATTTATCATTAAATTTGGTTATTTCACCTTTATGTATCTTTTAAATAGTGTTTAATAAATATTCATCTTGCAAATTGGGACATCTGTGCAAGTTTTGATTATGATTGGCTTTTAAAAGACTTTATAATTAAGATAATTATATATCAAATTGAGTTTATCAATTTTTAACTCAGAGCTGCTTCCTTTTAATGGCCAATAACTAGAACTTAATTTTTAGCAATGTTTAATAAAATTGGATGAAATTTCGAATTAAAATTTAACACTTGATATTGAATATCCTTAATCTCTAATAAATTAATAACTTAATATTAATGCATTAATTTACTAAATTAATTATTTACATTAAGGATAGATTTTTCAGTTAAGTTTGTTATAAGAAACTTCAGTTGGATGCATTGTATTAGAATTATCCATGGATTCAATCACTACACAATGTATCATCAATTTTAAGATTTTAAATATAGACTAAAATAAGTTTAAAATTAAAATGTAATAGTGATAAAACAATTTTGCAAATTACAATTCATATTTGACACACAATTGTTTTTCATTTTCGAGATGGGAATTTGACATTACAATTGTAGAGATGCTTAAGAAGTCAGTAGTTGGACCTGTAGTCTGTAGTTGCATGCAGACTCTATTTTATGGCTGAGGATCGCGATTGGCTCAGCATAGACCAGGCGGGCTTCAGCTATCTGGTCTAATAAGGTGTTATTCCTTAATTAGCAAAGAGTACTACTTCAATAAAAACCAATAATTATATAGTCCCACAATCGAACTTTATCCTTAATAGTATCGCATAATGTAAACCAAGTGCTCTAAAACTAGGTTTAACAAAAGCTAGAAACAATGGCCCGTATTACAAGAGCAATTTTATATAGCATTGCGATGAAGCATATCACTATACTATAAAGAATTGGGCTGT